>JAQGBQ010001540.1:0-11267 GCA_034698485.1 Vertagopus arboreus
TTGATTTTCCAGACTCATCGTCACGACACAATTTATTTTCTCCATCGAGACTCTTTTCAATAAGTCACATTTATAAGATATCTATTTATTTATTGTATACTTCATACAAAATACAGATACAAAATCGCTCTCTTCCTATGATTGAAAGAAGCTTATGGTTAGAAATAATAAATAATTGCTTTTCAATTTGACTTGTTATTAAAATGGAAAACGCAAAAGTTATAATTGCATCATTTCACCGATCAACTTTTAAATGTATGCAATTATTATTTACACTCACACAGAACTTCCGCATAACATTACGTATGTCTGTGCTACCACATACTGTACACCAAACTAGCAAAGTAACTAAAATAATAGAAACTCGAGAGGATGTTTGGAAATGAATTATGCAAATGAATAAAAGTTTAGTAGGAATAGTTTTCTCATAATTTTGTTCAAGTTATGAATTCCTTTGGAATTTCGCCAAATGATGTACTCTTAACTTTAAGCAGCATAAAATAAATTCTATCTATTCGCCTAGACACTAGACAAAGTTTACAGTCTCCCCTAACAAACTCCACATAGGTCATCTTCCTGACTACAGAATCATTTCAGTCCCCTCAAAAATTTGCAAATTTTCAACATTTAAATAAATCTTGAGAAAACTACATCTTTAATGTTGTGGAATGACTTCACACGAAAGGAATATCCGAGTAAGTAAGCACCTCCGGATTATACAGTATTCTAAGCTAGCTATAGGCAATCATCCAAATACAAATGTTAGCTGTTATATTTTTTTTAAAGAAAACCATGCAAGGGGAAACCAAGTTATATAAATATGTGTTTTTTGTTCCATGCAGATTCTGATGTTTATAGTTCTGAAGAAAAAAATATATACATACATATAAAATCATCTCAATTCTTAGAAGCTTCTTCAAGAAATAAAAATCTATTGCTGTATATGTAGCAAAAAAAATTATAAATTGAGACAGACAGAGTACATATATTATTAGAAAAGCTGTTAATAAATTAAAGTGCGAAAAATAAATGGGATTGATGTGAAACTAATTGGAAACTCCTCTCTCTCTGATCACCGTGAGAGTCTTTAATCGAGCTAAGACACGGATCTCTCCAACTAGTACAAATACAAGTCTGCTAAAACCGTAAATGTATTTTCCCAGTTGTTCAAGAGGGAAGTCCAGCAAGTTCCATAAAGGAATGTATCCATTGAATTGAAACTTATAAGAGAGAGAGAGGAAGGAAAGGGCAAAGTTTGGTTTGGCTCCTCTAAAGTAATACTAAAGTAAAAGTAGTAAACGGACGATATATATAGAGGTGATAGAAGGGTGGATACTGGGAATTAGCCCGAATCAAGTGCAAACACACGGATAGGAGGACTGCCAGACTTCCTTTAATTACTAGCGATCCACAATGTTCGGTTGAGTTAACTCAACAAAACCCGCTAAAAGTAGTTAATGATTCTTTCTCGGAGCGGACTAAACACTACGAAAAAGTCCTTGTGCAAAGAGTAGAGGAGGAAGAAGAGATCTCCACTCTGTCTCTCTTTCTGCTATTTCTACCATATCTTTAGTCAGTAACTAACATATTAGTATATATGGAATGTATACACGAAGCTGGAGATCAGTTTCTTGACGCTGGATCTCTTATTTTGCCAAATACTTGTGTATAAAAGTATAATACCGTTACAAAGACCAGGAACTGCTAGGAAGGAGGCAGAAGAATTGAGGCATAAGAACAGAAGGGAAAGCTGGCAAAGAGCAAATGAAGAAAAAACACGTGAATGGCGAAGGGCAAGGAAAAGTAATTTCTTGCAAGGAGAAGAAAACAGAATCATCAAAACTATAGGCCAACTCGAGCAATTTCTCCGCTTCGTCTGATGATCTACAATAAAGAAGCTGGTCTTCTGTCTTATCTTTTATAACTCGCTCTGACTCATTTCCGACTTGATTCTTCATTCCTCATATGATGTAATAATTTATATGGGGATATAGACAAGTATATATAACATGGTTGATGATGCTAAGAAGTTAGTAAGCAATCCTCACCGTCTTCACATTACTTCCATTTCCATCATACCTTTTATTTCTTACGACAAACTCATTTCATCACTTACACAAATTTCTGACATTTTCTCCCTTTATGATAAGAAAACTATTCTCCTTGTTGTTGTGTTGAAAAGTTGGAAACATCATGCCACAATATATAGTACTTCTCTCTAATTTCATATATGGCTTACAATAATCAAAGTGGATCTTGTAAATGATTTTCTTGATTAAGATGGCAAATATAGGAATGACGTTATACAAAATTGATACAAGAAACGAAAACTTTTGTTACATGTTCAGTGAACTTTCTGTCCCGTACTTATAACGTCTGATCCATCAGACTAAACTTGGGACTAATTGCGATTTGTGATTTAGCAGTACAAAGTTCGGCTCATTAGTACAGAGTTCTACATCAACAAAAAAAAACTACCACATTCAATATTCATCAGACATCAAGATACAAAAGCGTACTTGATCATGCCAAGCCGATTCATATAGATATTTTACCTCAGGCGAAATTAGAACTATGGATTCTGTTTGATGATAAGTGTGTTGAGAAGGCGGTTATTGGCTCATTGAAATCAAAATGGGCACTGAACTCCAATATTCTTAGTTCATCTTTCGATGGAATGTTGGCAGAAAAAAATTAGAGCCCAATTTATGTATGAGAGATTTTTTTTAAAAACCCGCATTCATTCCCGTGTGTAGAGATAAATGACAAAAAATTAATGAACATGTATATAACCTAAGAACGGCGCCTTGTAAAACAGAATCAGACCCTTGGAATTGGAATTACTTCACTTAAGACTTTTCTGGCAGACAGATAAATATACATCATTCACCTGTAATTATTTATCCGTCTGATAAATAGAGATACCAAATATCTGTGCAATGTTTGTCTAAATTCTTTACAATTTTCATACCATGTTGTTTTAATATAGATAACGTGATGATAGCATTCTAAATTAGAATGCTAATTTTCGAATATGTGGTTAATGAATCGAAAAGTAGACAGGAAGAGTAACTAATATAAATTACATTACTGACTGTCCACTATTTTCACTATTTAAAGTGTTATTATAGACATGTTAAAACTATTAAATAACTATGAATGAACTGGTCCGATAATGTTTAAAAATAATAAATAGTGCTTAGAATTTTGGCACTTGTATTAGATAAGTTTTAGCTTCTGGCTTGATAATTTATTATTTATTCAAGTTGTCAAGAAATGGCACCAATTTGCTATAGTTCTTACAGCAGTTTTCTATGTAATGTTTGCTATTTCAATTAAAAACTTTCTCTTACATATATGATGATACTGATTATATAGACATAATTTAGGGCTTCAACTCGACAATAATAGAAAACTCCTTTCATCCATTAGTCTGCATGCAGTTTCAAACTAACATTACTGTCATTCTTTGGATCCATAATTGTCTACATGAAGTGTTAATAGTTTGACGAGGTTTGCTTATTAGCGTGAAGGATGTCAGTCAATGTGTATAAAACTTTTTTAATATCTACAAAGCAGTAAAGAATTTTAGCTCTTGTTGGTACAAATAAATGAAATAGTATTGTGTGCAACATCTACATCATTATCTAGAGCTTGGTACGAATCCACACTATATTTTTCATGATCTAATTTTCTACTCGGCAAAAAAATTAACTGACATTTATTTCAACTTGCATGGATGTGCTATAAACTGCTATGTATTTTAGAAACAAATTCCTTGATGTACAGATAAACCTCTGAAGGCTATCAGTCCTCCACGGCTTTAATTTTATGTGCTCGTCGTCTTAAAAACTATCGTCTTTGTCATTGCATATCTCCAGAATAGACAGGCTAGAACGTTGAGCTATTATTTACTAGAATTGTTAGAAAGCATGCTAGAAAATGTATGAGCAGTAATTCTGTGTGTTCCTTATGAGTAATATCTGTATGGGAGTGGAATAATTTCCTGCGAAAAAGACACCTGGTGCTAATCAATAATTAACTTTGGTAATTAGTAATATTTCCTGATATGGCTCCAATATTTCCCTCCTCTTGTATTAAATTACTGCCTTTCATCATGCAGCTTAGTTATTATTAGTTTGTGACTTTACTACTAATACACAAAGGTTATATCCTTCTCCGTCGACTGGTTATTTTCTAACATATTCCGTGTGCCTTTGTAGTCTTCTGCTGCTTTTCTCTTGTCATGTCGCTTACTTCACTTATTATTATTTCCCATTTCATTAAAATTATATTCAGGTATGTTGTGTACGAACGTCGTGCCACGTTCTTCTTTCTCTTCAGCAGTCACCACCCTCATTTGCCCCAGAATTTATATCAAAGACCCAAAGTGTTGTGAGATACAATGAGTTGGCATAATTAATGGGCTAGTCTACATGCATATACATACATACATTTTGATATGCATAAATCGAGCACAGGTAGGTCGAATCTAAATGGCGCAGTTCGTGCAGCACACTGGTGTTGGCGACATTAATTTTCTAATGTTATTTACCTTTCTTCCACTACTGACTACGCAAACCAACCCACCTTCCTAATTTATTCTACCAGACTGTCGGCACACTGTACAGCAGTCATTAAATCTATTTGCTGCAATTTGACTACATCGACATGATACACAATTTTATAGCTTTTTTTCTAGGTTTGTGAAGAAAAATTGTTAGTTAGTGCTAATTGCCTTTTAGGCAATATTTAATATGTCAAACAAGACTGTTTACTATATTTTTTATTTATACATGATAATCAACATAACAAAAGGAGACTGTTTCTGGGTTATTATAATTCATCTCGGTACTGCATTAAAAGCTATACACAATATTGACTACTGTTTTCTCTCATCTTGAAACATGGAATTTGAACAGAGTCGTAATAAGGGCCTATTTTGTATGTATTGGATCGGGGAAAGAACAATGAATAAGACATTAAATCATTTTTATAGCTGGCAGAGAGATCTAATGAACAAAGGCAAAGTCGGTTCAGTGTATAGGGTCTTAATATGACATGAATACGGTGTGGGGACATTAAATGGGCTATCGAATCCCAAGAAGATTCATAAGGGAAGCAATCCTCATTGTCAAAGATAGTGGTGCTGAGGACAGAGAGGTCATACATTATAAGACATTACGAATCCAGTGCATGCGTCTATTATGGATGCTTTCCATCAGCTTAAATTCCCATTCTCAAGAAATCTTAAGACGGCGAAGTAAGCAATAAATTCGTATAGTGGTGAAGACAAAAAGATTAATCCACTTTCTTGCCGACCCCAGAGACATGTTATTCATTATATTATACTTCCATACTTCCCAGCTCATAATAATGTGATGGCTGCTGTGCACGTTGAGTTATGCTGCTGTACACCTTATGTTTTATTGATTTCACGGAATACGGAGAAAACTCATTATTACAAGGACATCCTACTTCTTCCCTTTAGTATTCCACATTTGGCTTCATATAATATTTCTTCTCAATTCCAAAACTTGTCTAAACTTGGCTATATACAGAGAGAGAGAGAGAAAAAATACTTCTTCTCTTTCCCCCGTTTCTTCTTGCTTGTCAATTAGAAGCCAAATTTCATTTTTCTAATTGCTTGTATTCATTATAATTACTGTTTGTACCTAAATTGTAGAAACATGGTTTAACCGAAGATAAGGTAACGATGTATTTGCGTGACACTTGGATATCATTGCCGATTTGTGGGTTCTTGTGACATTTATAAAATCAGACTACTTTAAGCCTAGTTGTTTCCCATTTCTGAAACAAATCGGGTCACGTTTCTTCCTATCGCATTCCAAACCCAAACGAGCATATTGATACAAATATTTGTAACCTTTTTCTTCTTTGTTTTTTTTCTTTTAGTTGTTCTGTATCTTCCTATCATCATCATGTAACTCCACATCATCTCTTCTACCCGAAGAGATTGTTTGTGCCTTAGAATGATCATAAAATCCGTGCATTGCATTGTTGTTACCTTATATGATAAGAAATGCATCGCATTCCAAATGTGAAATTCCAGATTAAGCCGAAATGATAATAATATTATTATTATGGAAGTGTAAAATATTTTATCCTTCTGGCCTCTCATTAATCAAGACTTTCAAGACTAGAATGGAATTTGCCGTGTCATGAGCACAAGTTAGTACAAGTCGGTAGTGTATGATGTTATAATATAATGTTAGTCCATGAAGTCAGAACAGGTGTGTGTGGTATTCAAATGAGGAAATGATTCAAGTATGAGTGGTTCAGCCAACGTTGGATTCCCCTCCTCTCCCCCTCATTTGCATAACTACCAGCCACTAATTACACGCCTTCGTCTAAGAGAAAAGCCTGTGTTAATTACAAAACGCGAATCAACTCCTCTCCCCCAATTGCTCAACTCGACAAAAAAACTCCACGTCCACACTTTGCATACTGAAACGGCCCGAGTTGACTGTTGAGAATCCAACTTCCTACAGGATATCGCATAATGAATTAAAACTTGAGAACCAAGGAAACCCATGCGCTAACTCATTAGCTTTCAGCCTCTGTCTTAATGAGTCTGTTTTAATCACTCCCTCCTATTTATTCAACAGACTATGAAAGCCTACATGCAAACAAACTTCCAACATGAATGCCAAATCCATGGGACCAAATTTCGCAATTGTTATTTTACTCGTAGTGCATTATTTTTTAATTATTGTTTTTTAAATTAACAAACCTCCGACTTAACAATCCTAGTATATATTGAATTCAGAAAGCCAGGCATTTTAATTCCCCTAAAGAGATGGAATCAAGAGAACGACGTACTTAGATGTTTGAAAAATACAATTAAATCCCAGCCGAATTATCCAAGAGGACTTTTAGACTGATTAAAGAAAAGGAGGCAAGATTACAAAGTAATTTATATATGTCACAGTATATATGGTTGTGGATATTGTTTGTGTATATATAAAACATGTAGGAGCTTTTTTGCATAAAATTAGGAAAGAGGATTGATGGTGATGGTTTAGAAAGACGTATTAAATGAGAGAGAGGATGAGGGAGAAAGTAGTCGGTAGACTTGAGTTCTTGAGGAGGAAGGAGCCATTAACTTTATTACATACTTGTAGTCTTAGGCTTAGTTCGCCACAACAAAAGGAAAAAACTAGAAGCTAGATTATAATTCGATTTCGGTAGCTTAATTTAATACGATCAATGGACATTTATATTATGCGGCTCCTTCTTACAAAACATTCTCAGCTTCGAGGAGTCAAGTGTTCTTCACAAAAAAGGCGGATTGGAATACACCAAGGGGAAATTGCCAAATGTTTGTGGAGTATACAGAAACTGACTGAAGGGTAGGAATAGTTTACTGGAAATGCCAGGAAATACAGAAATTGCTTATGCACAGAGAAGTGATGTTTGACTTTGGTAAAAATTCATGGAACCTTTCCTATATTATATAGCTTTTCTGTATTATAAATACTTATATAGAGAGTAGTTAGTACAAAATATAAAAGTGGTGGTGGATCAAATGCTTGAATGCTTGGACCATTTCGAAGTGGAATTTATGTATCTGAAAACACATAGAGAAATAATAATAGCATAGCATGAGGAGAGAGAATGAGAGCACAGAGTTCATGCACAATTTGATTTAATTTCTGATTTCATTACATTAGATTGCAAAATCAAGCCAAAGAATGAGATTTAATTGGACTTGCCTCAAACGCTAGGATACTGTTATCCAAAATCCAAACCCAGAATCCAGACCACAATTTCTTTCATCTTCGGCTTCTTTCTTTCTGGCTAAGGACCAAAAGTAAAACCAGGACGGATCAAATAACTTCATGAGAAATAACGTCAATCTTGTAATCATTATAGAGCTACTTTGATGTAATTATTAGATAGGCTGGCTAAACTATGCTGATTTGTTATACAATTAGTGTCTGTCTGTTTAGGGGTCATTGGGAACTTTGTGATAACCAATAACATTATTCCTTTTTTATAAAGACAGAATGTATTTTTTTGTAGAAAATGTGATACTATAGTCTTTATATTTATATAAATCCGTTGTTAAAAGTACAGTTCTTCTCATTAACAAATTAGAAGACTCGATAAATCTCCTTGCAGACTTCTGATTATACAAAAGAAAATCCATTTTGTCTTTGTTAGTAAATTATCTCCAGGTAGGTAGTCTCATCAAAGGACACATCTTTATTTTTTTAGCTAACAAAGCAGATATATAGAAAGCATTCTATCAAAGCAATTGAAAGAGCAAGAAGTCCCACGACGAGTAAAGAATAGACAATCTAATGTAGCCGATCTAGATTGTTATACAATTTTCTATTTAATAATCCTTTGAAAGAACATAACCAGTTTTGGCCTACATCGAAGAAGAAGATAAAAGTCAATACACGTGAGAAATATTATTTTATTTGTATAAAAAGGCTGACATGGTATGTGACAGGGGTCGAATTCATACTTCGGTCAGTGTGAGGCAAGTGCGTGAGTGCGAACAATATTGAATGTGACCAGATTAATAGAGATAAGTTCTTTGAGCCTGCAGAGTTTTAGAAATAATGAAATGTGCTTTTATTAATGCCTTGTCACACTATAATGCGGTAGTTCCTTCTGCCCCTTGTTCTCTCCTACACGATTTTCTAATTTCTCATATATTTTGAGCTATTCTATTCTACTTAAAATATACAAACTTAAGTAGAAAGTAATCTAAAGTACCAGTGCGGTACGCGATAACAAATAATATGCCACTTTGGTTCAGTAAAAAGTAAAAAAAAAATTGTCGTGATAGATTGAGTTAGATGTCAAGCATTGAGTAAATTTTTAAAAAGATGCAAACAGTTAGGACGAAGACCCCCTGTTTAGTCGTGTCAAGGGTTGAGCTCCATGTAAAATGATGGATTAGGGCTTTGATTAATGCCATATGATCGGAGGAAACGATTAGCTCGTTTAAAGGCACAAGGTAGGATAGGTCAAACTGACTTTAACAACCAGCAATGTTATATATGTATGTATGTACATCCAGCCCACCTGAGTTGGAACTTAATGAATACCCTTCCAGTTTCTAGTCTCTAGCACTTAGACAGATTTCATTTAAACTTAAACTTCACTTACTAAAAGTTTAATCATTGTTATGTTCCAATGCTATTGCTTTAAATACAGATCTGGAAAATCGCTCCCCTCTTATCCTCTGAGTCCGTCGTGATTCAGCAAGAAACGAAAACATTCCTACAATCCTATATTTAAAGAAATGAATGATACATATCTTGAAATCACATTCGTTCTTCACAATAATCCATACATGGCATCATGGAATTTGAAATCAGTGACATGTCGGTGTAGTCGATAGTCAATACAATTTCACTTTATAGACTGCATGATTTCTAAAATGCTACATATTTATTTAATTTTATTTATTTCAACACTTTGCAAATCGATCAATTAATTGTAATGGAAAGAGTGTGTTATAATATTACAAAGCTGGTAAAAACAAGAGGATATCTTATTTAATAATACCACAAGGGAATAATGAAATGCTCCTCGGAATAAGTAATAGTATTCTTGGTGTTCGTAATGTCCAAGGGGAGTCTAACAGGTCGCTTATGCGACAAAGATCCTATAACATGATCTTTCTATTGAGCTCCAGCCAGTTTTTCTACCTAGGAGTGGAAATACACAAGGAGTTGATTTTATAATAATCATGGAACTCTAATGATGATGAGAGAAAAACTTGGTGATAAAATACTTTAGTATGTGTGTCTCTCTCTCGGTAATTCCGTAAAAATGTTTAGATGATCCTTTTGCTTGAGAAGGTGACCACAATGAAAATGAAATGTGAAGAAGAATCTTCTATATCTCATATAGTAATAAAAATAATAATAATATAAATATAATGCATGACCGATTAAGCAGAGTCTCAATCTCTATCTTGTCATGCCCACGCCTTAAATTAAACACATTCCATTGGCCTTTACCCCTCACTGTGGAAGGGCACACAAGAATTCATTAATTATGCCTCAGGTGGGCTCTAGATTTCATTTTTTCCAAATAAAATTTCCTTACACAAGTAACTTTGTTATAATAATAATAAAAATATTAATATGTATATTCATGTCTCTGCTCGAGTTAAATACCATCTACTTCTTATATTATTATAATTTTCTAATAGATACGACGACGAGTAATCGTGCTCAGTCTTGAATGATCCACACCACATGCATATGGTCAGTAATGAAATTAAATATTCATGCATTTCAAATGAGAGTATGTATCGAACAAATACATACTAGAGTGAAGAATGTCAGGAGTGGATAATGATTTTTTTTACAGGTAGGACATGTACCCGTGATTTTTTATATAGATTCTTTATCCTTCATCTTAGCCCAATGCTAACCAAATCTGGACTGGTATATAATGTGAAGATGAGTCTTGAGTTTGAAGATGACAACGATATGCTACATTGACAGAGCTACACACATTTCTTATACTACTCTACTAGCAAATGCCAAAGCCTATCTATTATCTGTGGGTAATAATAATGCTTTGTACTACTATAAGGATCTTTCATTATTGAACGGAATGGCATGTCATCCTCTCCTTGGATGAACTGACTGACTAGATTTGTGTGCTGGGTGAGTATTATTATTATGGGAGTAATATTTTAGTTCACTTGACTTCTTCTCTCATTCATCTTCGCCATTATGCTAATCGGGTAATTATTCTCAATATTTCTCAGTCAATTAGACGGATGAAGAAGGATCATTCATAGCCACTGATCCGTTTCCAAATAATCCCATTGGAATCTCCTTTCTTACTCATTCACTTGCTCAACTATCTATAGTCTTCCTTAAAAAGTCAAACTCGTTAGTTAGTCAGTAAAGACCTAAAAGCATGGCATAAATGGTGTTCATAGTAGATAGGCTGTGATGATCTAGCACAAGGATAATATGATTATCTTGCGTCTGCTACTACTACTATTGCGTATAGTCACTTATCGTAGTAGAATATTCGTTTCGAATTTGATATGTAATAGGCTTTACTCTGAATACCAAGCCATATTTTTAATTTTATCCAGAATTCATAAAATATCTTGCGAGGAAGAAGAGGAAGACCTTATGAGCTAAGTGGGGATCTAATGCCAATGGCTTTTGGTGACATTATATTCGTATTTAGGTACATTGGTATTCTTAGGAGAGAGAAGTAAGTGTAAAAGTATTTTCACTTGGAGGCTTGGG
>JAQGBQ010001541.1:0-11260 GCA_034698485.1 Vertagopus arboreus
GTTACTACTTCACTACTACTACACTTTGTTACGTATTACAAGTGTCACTGATTGGACTTTCCCTTTGACTGACGGAGGGACCCGGGTGAGGTACCAGCGTTATATCTAGTATGTTGTTGCCTGCCTACCTGTCTATGAATGCTGAAGCCTCAAATAATATCCTCCTACATTTTGAAACGACATGTAGGTATCTATATTGGTAATTGTAATGGTAGAAAACCTTTGGCATGTCATGAAATGGGAAAATAAATCAATAAGTTTCCCTGCTAGTCGTCTTCCTCCTCTTCTGTAATACATACTTAATAGCTTATGGCTGGGGGAGTAATGTTAGGGCCATCCATAAAATTACTATCTTTTTACATGAAGAGAGAGAGAAAGAAGAGTTATATTTTCTATGCAACATATTTTGTAGCCTTATCTGATGTCTGAGAGAAAGCTTCTGACTGGATTCATATTGTAATTTTGCAATACCTTTCTCTGTCTCTTTCTCTGTTCGTCTTATTACTTCCCATGCATGCATGATCCTTTGTGGAAATGGTCCTCATTTTTTATTCTTTTCTGCTAAAGGGAGCATCTAATCCAATTAAGGGCAGACTTATTATTTCATTTCACTCGTGCGGGTTCAAAGACTTGGATTATTGCATCAAGTCAAGTCTCACTCACTCTCAATCACAATACGCTTGACTCATGCTTTCAGGATTTTTATTTTTTATTATAAGGATTTTATTTACCATTTACATGAATTCTTATCCCCTGTCTACTTTCTGAACGAATATTCGTGTTGTTCAAATTCTACTTGCTATTCAAACTGACAGTTTTAAGTCTGATAGCGATTCCTTCCTGCATTTCAATGTATATCTGGTTTTGTAATTTCTACGGAATTTAAGGGAATTCAAACTTTTTCCATTATCATTCAGATTTGTGCAGAGTGTGTTGTTTTTAATATTTTTTTTGATGTCTGAACTAAATCAGTTTTTGTTACCAAGATATGATAAGGTTCGATTTTGGATATATCAGGAAGCAGTAAGAAGCATTTTTTTATGTTTAAGAAAATGCACGTCAAGCAACTCACAAGAACTCATTGTGTGTGTTTTTTGGTTGATGTAATGTGCAGTAATGTATTCGAACGGAGGATTGACGTGTTATTATGAGCCAGCATCAGCACCTGTGATTATAATATTTAATGTTTTCAGAGCCACGGAAAGGTCTTTGTAATGCAACTGAAGATGTGATCTAGAATGTAAAGACTATGATATGTTCAGGTGGTTGTTTTAAGTCGTTCAAAAATTACAGTGGGAGCAGATATTGATAAATGTATAAAATAAATGTGTTGATGAGGCTGAAACATGAAAGGAAAGCCTTGGTGAAGGAATGTCTCATGAATATTCCATTCTTCATTTAGTTCCGAGCTTACGATATTTTTTCGTGTACCGAAAACTTCTGGTCCCCGTAGTCCAAAGACGTAACATTTGAGATCACATCACACTTTGTCTCTAAATTCTTCTTCTGACGCTTTTCTGTACGTACTTAATGCAAGCAGGCATTTAAATTGGACATGGAAATGTTACCTCTATTATGGAGCGTTAAAAACCTCAAGCACCAAGTATAACAATACAAGCAGCAAGGAAGGGGCATTTGTTTGATCACTTTGTTCGTATTCCTTTGGTATATCAAGTGTTTGAGCTTTTGAGTTTGAGCTGAGCTGGTTAAATAACAAAGTAAGCAGGTACAAAAGGTACAACATATTTATTTGCGTTACCTTTTTACGTAAACCGTGCACTTCATTCTGACATTTTTTAAGCGAGGTTGTTTAAATGCTCTGACAGGAAAAGAAACGTAAATGGTGGATGGCCTGTTTCTTATGATGCTTATGAATGTTAGATGCATGTCCAAGAAGATTTTAAGCAATTGTGTTGTAGTAGTAATTTACTTAACTGCTTCGCTTGTTCTTTGCGCTCTGTGAATTGTATGAATGCCTTGGGCGAGGTTTCGAATGTGTACTCTAGACTCTTCTCGAATTGAAGCTAAACTGACTGAAAGCTGAAGAGAATACATATATATCGTTATTAGTTGAAAGGTAGGGAAAAGGGTTTGCGTTTGGATTATTTACAAGTCACAAGAAAGAAGGACAACCATTAAAAGAAATGGATGCTAATTTGACTTTCTGCCTTGTACATTGTACAAGTATAAGATGAGTTCTAGAAGGTTAAAACTAACTCTGTGTTGATTTTGTTGAGCAATTTTGTCGCTAAATCTGCGATGCATACAACATATATATCATCTAGAAATATTGGTGACAACGATTGATCAAAGAAAGCTTACATTTGAAAATTGTACAGATTATTTAGTTATTTAAACGCTTAACAAAACAGGTTAGAAATTTTACTGTCGACCAATGTTTACAATAAAACATCAGAATGTTGATATGGAATTGTTTTTAATTGTCCATCAGGCATGTCTCCTAAAATTTGATGGAATAATTAAATGGATACTAAAATCAAATGTTTTTGCCTATTGTTTGTCATCTTTATTGCCCAAGGGACAAAGTTAGATAGCTGATGTCATAGCTTTATATTAGCTCATCATTTATGCATAAATCCAGCCGGTTTCACTGTCCATGGTAATTTTCTCTCCGATTTCGTGTTGTTGGCCCTCATGTCGTGTTTCAATATTTCCTTTCCCCAAGTTGTCCTTTTTCAGGAAAGGATTAGGAACAAGTTCGAATTTTGAATTCGATGATGGATCCGTTTTAACGAAAACTGGCTATGAGTGCTATTAAACACCTATTGTGAGTAAACAGTCTGAAATTGTGGAGAAAGCAAACAGTTGTTCTGATAGCATGTTGGACATGGGCGTTAATGATGGGTTATTATTTCATCTACCTTTGAATTAATAAGAAACTGCACAAGTTTAAATTAATTGAAGGGATAGAATACTAGATTATTCGGTACGATTAATAGTTGTAAAATAGTTGGCTATTTAACAAAAAATAGGTATTGGAAAACGTTAGATGCAGTTAATTATTCATTCATTTCATGCCAAAGAGAGATGCTCCAAGTTCTTAGTAATCAGACCAAAGGTTGATATGAAAATTATAATTTGACACTTTAAGAAGCGATCGCTTTTTCCTGGCTTAATGTATATTTAGTTAGGTTCATCATGCAGACGGAGCAAGCAGTGTCATTAATGTCTGTATTGTATTTCTCATGGGTCATGTATTGACCCTGAGAAACGATTTCATGAGTGCGTATTGTGGCTACATGACTTGAAGTAGTTTTTAACATCAAGCCAATTACAAACTGAAAATATTCCGGGATGTCTACGATTTTTAAAATACGCATTATTCCTATGTTTGTGTATAGCTTAAAATTTATAGGTTCTTTTCCTTCAGGCTACTGGCATATTTATCTCGTATTAAAATGGACATTTGGTGTTTACTTAAAATAGTTGGAATAATTGAGTTATTAGTTGACGAAAGAATTGCTAAACTGGCAGGTAATTCCATAACACTAGTGCCTATTTCTATTATTCTATGTCATGAACGAATACCAAATTAGCCATAAAAAATGAGTCAGTGATAATGACTCATTAAATAATGATGATGGTTGAAGTTGAGACTGGTTATAATATAGTTAACGATTAAGAGAGTCGACATCCATGAAAGTATAGGCTGGTTAGGTATGTAGGTGTCATATTTCATCAATGCATTGTTAAGTTTACTTGATGGAAAGTTTGTACACATAACGTTAGTGATAAAAACTCAAATATCTTTATTGTTTGATTTATAGGAATACCAAGCCAAGTTAGACGATGTAGCTAAAGTTGAGACGACACATACCACTTTTCTCAGTACAGCCGTGCAGACAGACGTTTTGGTATTGGAGACTTCTAATGCGGAGACAATCACCGAAGAAGTTCCTTCTGCAGAGGAGGAAAATGAAGCTGCCAAGGCGGAACAGGAATCTTATCTCAGAGTAAGTTACAAAACCTTTCATTCATTCTAAGATACGATAGATACTTCAATAAATAAAAGGAATACATACTAAAATATTTGTTGTTACTGATATGTTTCAGGAATTGGAAGAGAGATGCACTGCGTATCAAAACGATTTATACGTGCTTCGAGGTGAATTGATGACTCTACAATCTGACGTTGACCAAAATGAGGAGACTCGAGCAAAACTGAATCAAGAATTATTAGGAATTTTGCATTCCGACTTTATATTGGAAGGGCATCCAGCTCTGCCAAAGCCCAAATTTTCTGGACAAGAATCTAGTAACGAGGGAGAGCAAATTATTTTATCTGCTCTTAGACAACTAGCATCGATATGGAGAGGGTTGAATGACAAGAAGAGTACTTTGGAAAGGACGGTCACTAAGCTAACTGCCCATCAAAGAGATAGTCAGCCGCAACAAGAAGTCGAACCACCTGTCAATGAATGTGAATGTCCTGGACCAGAAGAACCCAATCTTGAGTTTTTTCCAGCACGATTGGATTCATTCGGATTAGAAACAATAGAGGAAGAACGAAATGAAGAGGACTACAAATCAGAAGTTGATTCAGAAACTGGCATTAGATCAAGAGTACTGGGTGTGGAGATTCCATCCAAGCCTGAAGTTGAGATTTCCAGTTCTTCGACCCAAACGGAAACTTCTGTTGATGCGGATCCGGAAGTTCTTAAGGCAACAATATTAGCGTCTTTGGAGTCAAATTTTATTGAAAAAGAGCAAAGCTGGAGTGAAAAGGTATGACTTCTTGAGCATTACACTTTTCCTGTTTCAAATACATTATATTCTTAATTTTTTTTTACTCAATTTTTGTTATTTTGAATCCTATTTTTAGGTTGAACAAAAAGAAGATAAAATAAAACGACTAGAGTCAGAATTACATCGATTAAAAAATCATTTGGTGGACATGGAAGATCAACATACCACTGAAGTGCTAGCTAGTGAAGAAAAAGAAAGGCTGTTGGGGATGCAGATAACAGAATTACAGAAGCAAATCGCCCATGTTTTGCAACATAGGTAAGAAACCCTGCGCTGATTCTAGTATTTACATTAAAATGAAGCTCTTAATTTCGTTATGGAAAATGGCCGGGTTGTCATAAAACTGATATGCTTTATATTACAGTCGATTTGAGAGAAAGTATAGGAATTAAAGATTAAATGCTGCTTATCATCCTTTGAAATATTTAATATAGTCTTGATCCATTTACCTTCGTTCCATCAGTTGTGTATTTTCCATGGGTTCATACGGTTTTGACTTGCAAACACTGAGCCCAGAAATCGACTGGAGGCGTTTCTTTCCAGGAATAGTTAATTTGAATTTATCCCTAAAATTTGGGGGTTTGAAACTATTGCAACGATTAAAGTCGGGTTGATGAGTCCAACTCTGGAGAAACATTATTTGGGCTGAAATGTCTTGAATAATTGAAAGCAGACTTCATTACGTTTTCAGCAGTATTGGATTGATAAAGAGACATGTATTTGCTATTTCATCCTTCTATGATAATATTCGTATTCAGCATGAGCAATAAACAAATACTTTGGGTTGGGTTTAGAAATACATAAGAAATATCCGGTGCCCCGAAGTTGTTGGTCATTCGATCCATCAGCTCGCTTCTCAAATTCTAATGTCCTAACTGTATCATTTGATTACAGTGAGCGAAGCAGTGAAGTTCGAGATGAAATTTCTAGACTTGAAAAGGAGAGGGACTATGCCGTCCTTCAAAGCCGTTCCTTTGAAGATCAACTCCAGAAACTTGGCACTCAGTTGCAGAACCTCAACTTTGTTCTTGAACAGTTTCAAAAAGGTATCAATATCATTTTATACGTACATTGTTTGAGTATTCTATTTTCATCATTTTTGAACTCTGTTTAATTTTGTTCTTAGAAAAAGAAACTGAAATTTCTGGCATCAAAAGACAACTTGAGAAGGAAATGAACCAACTTGAAGCAGTTAATCGAAGTCTAAGAGAAGAGCTCGCATCCGAAAAGGAGCTTTTAGATAAAGCACGGTCTGGTCTTGACGCTGCCAGACATCTAAATTTGCAGATTGAAGAGAAAGGACGGGTTATATCAAGTTTAAGAACACAAGGTAGGTGTATATTTTGTACATTTTTATTGCAATGCATGATAATACCCTGAGAATGGCTGTGCTTATCGTGAGTGACGCTCAGCACTTCACCTGCTCTCATATGTACCAGCAACTTCAATCAAGCTACTATGAGACTCGTCTTCACCAAAGCTACACTAATGATGACAGACCATTGCCTCGTTCCTTAAAAAAATCAATTTTTCAAAAATCCAATTCATTCGTTGGTTAATTGATTAAGTTTACGACGGCTTGTTGCATGTGGTGGGCACTTAGGGCCACCAGTGGCCCGCCTTGAAATATCAGTTGGTAATTTGGGTTTTACCGTAAGGGTCCCAAGTTACCTTCTGGTACTGGCCAGACGGTCCACACGCGCAGCATTCATCCCCTCTCCCTTGCGGTTTCAGTTTTTTGTCCAGCATCAATCAATCCTCAACCACTTTCGCCAACCTGCAGTTTCTGTGTATTTATGATAAGTTTTTATAAGAATTTTTAGTTATTATTTTTAATTTGTTATTTTATACTTGTTATTATTATGCATACACATATCAAACCTATTTTATTTTGTAAACTCATTTCATGATCTTAAATAGAGTGTTAAAAACAACTTTCATATAATGGCTGATAGGGCGTTCTTTAACCGTTAATATCAACTAACTACTTTGTATAAAAATGATTAATGCATTTTTTTGTATGTGACTCGGAAGATGCTAAAATCGCTTGCCGATTTTGCTTACAAATTGTCATACGAAAAGGGCCTTCTGCTTAGAGTTTGTCAAGGGAATTGAATTTTAGAATTTGGGAAGGCATTTTGAAATTGATATAAATATGGTTGTACTATTAGTAGTGGTTTTAAGAGAATTGATAATTGGTTAGCATGAGTAGAGTGGGAAGATAAATATTATATTTCATATCCCTTGCATTCATTATTTATTTATGTGTGTTGTGTCCCCATTCCTGCTGGCTTGCTTACCTGGAACGCTTAATTTGCCTAACCTGAAATTTTGAGCTTTGCAAGGATCTGGATCCTTTCCCCCTAGAGCTAGAGTGTATCTGTTATCATTTCCAGATATGAGTTCTTGCAATATTGATACTCCACTCATTTTGATACTGTAATAATGCCTGGGAGATGATTTCGTTGTACCTACCTACCTATACCATTTAGATTGTCAAGGGTTCGCTCTATATATTTTCATGACTGTTGTCCGGCTTTCATCGAAGGCCGAATAATTTATGAGGAGCGTTAAATTGTATACTGTAGAGAAGCATGGGTGTGCTTGTGGTGAGCTTACCTGGCTCAGAGAGTTCAATAACGGGGCGGTAATAGTTTAACTAACTGCTGGGTTTATTATTCACCTATGAATATTATATGATTATTTAATACCAGCCGTTTGATATTTCTGGGATAGGCAGTCTCAGTTTTGTAATTTTGTGTATAACCGATGTGAATTTCCTCTTTATCTGTATATTGGATTTGTGTTGGTTGCATGATGCTTACCCGTGTACTTTGTAACTTTGTATCAATCGAGCACAGATAATATCTGGAACTCTTTCCTAGAGCACGCATTCTGGTTTAATGTAATTGTGAATCCATTTTTATTAAACTGATTGGTTGTGGTCGTTTTGAAAGATAATTGAAGTCATCCGAAAAAGTAGCTCTGTGGTCTTCAGTGGTTGTAGCAAAGCTTTGGACAGTTCGTTTGACTATGTCTAGGGATCAAAGATTTTAACTAATCGTGGGGTGTAGTATAACCATAATAGTTAAACAGTTTGTACCGAGTTGTCGAAAGCAACTTTTTCCCCGTCTATGGAAGCAATTGGACAGCTTCATTGGAAAGTTTGGCCCGAATGCATGCATTCAACGTTTATAACCAACCGTCTTGATACGTCTTGGTATAGTAAATAAAAAAGCCATGAAAGTGAGATATTAGTTACGGACTAATCTCATTTGGTAACTCAGAGGCATAAATGGTCCTTCCGATATCCCGTATGGGAAGTTGGAGGCCTGAGTTCTCTGGTTGCTTGGTGAGATTCGGCCCACAGCTAAACCAATCCGCCTTTTCTCCTCTACTAACCAACTCTCTCTTCGCTGCTGTTTCCGAACCTCTTCTCTTCGCTACGCTTCTTTTAAAATAGAGCTGAACAAATTGTGATCTTTCCATCCATACGTTTTTGGCATAGTAATAATAGTTTATATATAGTGGCTATTTTTCAATTTAAAGAGCAATCTTTTAAAAGCAATATAACTGAAAAGTCCTAACGTTTCGCAAGAATGTTCTGTTGTAGTTTTAAAATACTATAGTAGTAAAGTGTTTGCTTATACTAAAAGGCTTTAGCTAACAATGTGAGTTATTAAAATCCAACCAAACAATCTTTGATCATGTTAGTATACACGATGTTAAAGTACTTTATCATTAGGTATTAGCCTTATTAGATGTAATATTTGTATGTTGTTAAAGATAGGAGTTTTAATTGTGCATGTTTGCGTGTTACCTATACTTCCCTGTATATAATATACTCAAACCGAATTTTGTATGATTCTGTACCCAGGGTTATACCCAGTTGCATTGCCTGTTAAAGTATTTTTTACTTACTTTTGATGTTATGGTATGAAGTTTAGTGGTTTTGGAATGAGCTTGATAAGTTTAGAAATAAGTAAGTACCTATTTATTTTGGAATGCGGACATGAGAATCCTCTTCGTTTTGGATGTTCCGTGGATTAATAATGCAAGTGTTTGGGACGCTCGAATTTTATACCCTGGATTGGCATGAAGCTGCTACAATTTTTGCTAAAAATCCATGGGGATTGTGAGTATTTCATCAGGTACTGGTACGGTTTTAGACACCAGTATCTGTCTAATACTTTCATTTCCTTTGGAATTCCCAAGCATGGCCCTTTGAATGATTCGCTCATCCCTTACAATCAGATATCAACTTCAAGAAGACGTTGGACTGTTTGTTTATTATATTATGATGAAGCTGAGATTGGCATTATAATTACAAGAAATGAAGGATGTCACCAGTGCAGAAGCCATTCTCGTTTGAATATCTGATTTTTAATTAGTATAAAATATGTATAGAAATTAAGTAAGAGCAAAACCATTTTTGTCTCGATTTGAGGTTTGAAATATTTTTGTAATTTGTAATAGTGCAAGAAGGGGAAGCGGAGCTAGCCAAACTAAAATCCCAATTGGAAGAAGTGGCCAATCATAACGTTGCTAAAATAGATCGGTAGGTCTGCATACGAAAATAATATTTGAGGTTGGCATGTGTAACTTGGAATGCAAAAGTTGTAGCAAGCAAACGACTTAATGAGATTTTAATCTTCTTTTTGTGTCTTGCAGGTATCTCGTAAAGAACCTAATAGTGGGCTATTTCTCCACGCCTACTGATAAAAGACAGGAAGTGCTTAGAATCATAGCAACCGTATTGGACTTTAACAGAGAAGATAGACAAAAAACGGGGCTGGAGTCTACTTCAATATGGCCTTTCAAGACGGAAGCCTCAGCTTCAGGGGATAAGCAGGTACTGTTTGTGTTTCTAAACTCTTCTTTTTTGTGTATCCAATATGTTTACTAATAAAAAGGAATTACCGCTGTATGAAGAATTAATTAAAGACTTTTATTTATTGTGATGTGTAGTCGTTATCGGAAGCCTTCATTAACTTTCTGGAAACCGAGTCGCGGCCCAAAGCCCAGATTAGAATACCAATGGAGGAAATGGTCCACAAACATTCACGAGTAAATAAAAATACATTATATTGTATTCAATCCTTTTAAAGTTGTGGCTAGTAATACCAATTTAATGGTTTATTTTTTTTTATTGCAGACAGCGTCAGAATCAAGTTCCTCTGGAGCTGGACCATCGCACGGGGCAACTGAAATGTCTATGAACCTTCCTGTATTAAATCAAGCCGACAGAAGTAATTCAATTTTAAAAGATGTCCTGAATCCAAGACCAACGTAACATTGAGTTTCGCAGCCTTCAAGTTGGACACAAGTCTGTGTAAAAGACGTGAACAATCGTTTGTATTCTAATGCTGTGAATAATTATTACGTTAATCAAAGGCACGTCTAATGATTTATAATTTATTGTACTAGAGATAGTGAGATAGGTTTAAAAGCTGGATTGGGATGTTGAAAACAACCTGGTCCAATTGTGATTAAGACGACTTTCGATTTTTTGATCAGTTATGATTTTGTAAAAACTAAAGTTTTAAAGTAATTATAAAATGAACTTCCAATCCAGTCTGAAAATGTGTTTGCGCGGACCTCGAAAACATATCAATAGTAATTAATACGGGATAAAGGATAAATTAAAGTAAGGAATAAATTAAGAAGGATATACGGATATTTTATTGACTAAAAGTTTTATTCAGTTACTAGTTGAGAAATTTGGGGCGTAAATGATTGATAGATGCATCTTCATCAGTGCCCGTCATTGATCACTCTCATAAATCATTCTAAATCAAGGGTATTTCTAGTCTATTCCTGCCTTCATTGGTTCGCGTTTTGCAACCATGATCTAGAAAATGATGAAAGATCTTTATATTTTTTAAGAAGCAAAGTAGACACAAAAAATAGACAACTGTCATTCTAATGCATCCTTAACCAGAGCTCTTTAAGTTTTTGCGAGACGTGTCAGGCGTGTGAAAATTCATGAAGAATCGCTTTGATTGATGACGTTATATTTTTAAACGAAAAATATCTGCATTAAGCTTTCCAAATCAGATCTGAATGAAGGATGTAGATTAACTGTGATAGATATAGATATCAGCTATCGTTTTTATTAAATTCACGTTCCGTATGACATTAAATTCAAAATGTTCCTATTTATTTATGTCCTCTTCCATTTAAATACGTAAACGAACATAAATATAGAGAGAGACAATCACATTTTTACAATATTATCCTCTAACAGAACTCATACAAAAGTGGAGATGGATAATATTTATTATGAATATATTATATCACTAACAAATACGAACCTGACTTAGTTTTGCATGTAAAATTCGGCTGCATCAATAGCCACCGTCTTAGTTCAAGGCACGTGGAGTTTAATTTTTTGATTGTACTATTTATATATGCTCCAATTAAACTTCACGTGCCTTTTGCTTGGTAATTATATTTAAGCTTAACCTAGGCCTTATCATCCTTGACCTTTTTC
>JAQGBQ010001542.1:0-11258 GCA_034698485.1 Vertagopus arboreus
GGCCTAAGTGCCGAATTCTAGGCCTAAGTGCCAAATTATAGGCCTAAGTGCCGAATTCTAGGCCTAAGTGCCAAATTATAGGCCTAAGTGCCAAATTCTAGGCCTAAGTGCCAATTTGAAGGTATAATTACCTATTTCAGAGCATAACAGCTTATTTAAAACATAACTGCCAAAATAACAGCAAAATCATCTAAATTTTAAAATTGAGACCAAACAAACAAGCGTATTATTTAAACGAATGATCCCCGTGTTCTTTGAACCAATGATCCCCGTGTTCTTTGAACCAATGATCCCCGTGTTATTTAACCAATGATCCCTGTGTTATATTCACCAATGATCCCCGTGTTATTTAACCAATGATCCCTGTGTTATATTCACCAATGATCCCCGTGTTAATTAACAAATGATCCCCGTGTTAGTTAACCAATGATCCCCGTGTTATTTAACGAATGATCCCCGTGTTATTTTAACGAATGATCCCCGACTTTTAAGATGCCACCAAAAAGAACAAAGACAGCAGAAGAGGTTGTCGAAGCCAAAAGACTTCGTGCTGAAAGAGACTGCTTACGTCGACATAATATGAACGAACAAGCCCGGCTTCAAAGAGCTCAAAGCGAAAGAAATCGTAGAGCCAACGTCAATGCAGAACAAAGAGAAAGAAATATTGAAAACCAAAGAAATCGAAGAGCAAACTTTACAGATGAACATCTAGCAGATTTAAGGATGCAAGATGCTGAGACACATAGAACTTCAAGGGCTAGAAGGCAAGCAAGCATTCCCAGTAACAATGAAAGTGTATTGAATGAAAGTACGATAACTCAACACACATGTGGTCCATTGAATGCCATTTGCGAACACTGTAATGCAAAGCATTTTAAAGACGAAAGGCCGAGTGATAAACAATTTACTCAATGCTGTCACAAAGGCAAAGTGCAATTGCCAGAAATCAGAGTGGCACCACTAATTCAACAATTGATGAGCAAAAATCATCCCTACTCTGATAATTTTATGGACAACATTCGTTCATTCAATAGTGCTTTAGCTTTTGCATCTATGGGAGCAAATATTGCTCCACCCCCTGGATATGGCCCTTATTGTTTCCGCATACATGGACAACTGTACCACCGAGCCGGAGTTTTAAATCCAGCCGATGGAGAAGAGCGAAAATATGCTCAACTATATATTCTGGATCCAGAAAAAGCTTCAGATCAAAGAACAGCATTGACTGAAAATAGTGGCTGCAATTCAGCATTGATGCGAGAATTGAGCCATTTCATGACTGATAATAATCCTTTTGCCTCAGCATGTAAAATGTTACATGAAGTCGAACAGGAAAGCAAACTTGATGCTGAGGAAAAAGGGCTAGAAGCTCCCATTGTTACAATGGCAATACTTCAAGACCGAAATACCGACTTACGTCGATATAATGCACCTACAGTTAATGAAGTTGCAATTATTTTTCAAAATGCAGAAGGCGAGCCACCTTTAGAAAGGGACTTATTAATTCACTGCAGAGTGAACCCAAATGATCCAAATCTTAGAAAGACCAAAAGGATTAATGTTCTTGACCCCAACTTAGACCCAATGGTATATCCTTTGTTTTTTCCGTATGGAGATCAAAGCTGGAGTACAAATATCCAATTGTTTCCAAGGCCAAGAGCACTATTGAATTTGCAAAGGGAAGCAGCAAATCCCCGAGTAAGAGTTTCCCAAATGCAATATTACAGCTACAGATTCTCTATTCGTGATAAATTCAATCCATTTTTAAATGGTGGTAAACTGACGCAACAATTTTTTGTTGACGCTTACGTAAAAACTGAGGCCAATAGACTTAATTACATTAAGCACAATCAGTCCAAACTTAGAATCGAGTTATATAAAGGTCTGCATGATCATATTAATTCTGCAGCAGAGGCACAAGGATTAATTCCTGGAACTCCATTGATACTTCCATCAAGTTTTCAAGGTAGTCCAAGGAATATGGCTCAAAATTATCAAGATGCCATGGCAATTGTTAGAAAATTCGGAAAACCGGATTTATTTGTAACAATGACATGCAATCCTAATTGGAATGAAATCAAAGAAAATCTGGAACCTTGGCAAACATCTAGCAATAGGCCAGATTTAGTAGCAAGAGTTTTCAATCTAAAGTTGAAATCGCTTTTAAATGACATCTGCAAAAATCATGTACTTGGTAAAATTGTTGCAAAAGTTCACGTAATTGAATTTCAAAAAAGAGGATTGCCCCATGCCCATATCCTATTGATACTAAGCGCTGAAAATAAACCACGCGATATTATAGTTATCGACAAGTTGGTTTCAGCAGAAATACCAGACATTCAAGTCCATCCAAGACTTCATGCAATAGTTACAAAGCACATGGTCCACCGACCATGTGGAGTTAATAATCCTAATGCAACATGCATGGATTCTGGAAAATGTACAAAAAACTTTCCAAAAGAATTCCAAGATGAAACAAACCCTAATTGTGATGGTTACCCAATATATCGGCGTCCAAATAATGGACGAGTTGCAGTTGTAAATCAAAAAGAAATTGACAATAGATGGATTGTTCCATATAACCCATTTTCGACTTTGAAATACAATTGCCATATTAATGTGGAAGTTTGTGCTTCAGTCAAAAGCGTGAAATACTTATTTAAGTATGTTTATAAGGGCCATGATTGTGCAAATGTTACTGTCCAAGAACAACAACCAGCCACTTTAGAGCACAATGAAATCAAAACATATCTTGACTCAAGATATGTGAGTTCCCCTGAAGCTGCATGGCATCTTTTTAGCTTTCGCATGCATGACCAATCTCATACGATTGTGCGATTGCATGTTCATTTGCCAGATCAGCAATCTGTGTCATTTTATCCTGATAATGTTGCTAAAGCTGTTGAAAATGCTGCAACTAAAGAATCAACCTTAACAGCTTGGTTTAAGCTTAATGCAGCAGATGCTTCAGCAAATGAGTATTTGTATTCTGAAATACCTGAACACTTTGTATTTAACAAAAGTGCAGGAAAATGGCAACCACGAAAGTATCAAGCCAGAGCTGATAAAGTCATCGGAAGAATGTTCTCAGTAAGCTTAGCTTCTGACCCAGAAAGATTTTGCCTACGGCTACTTCTTTTACATGTAAAAGGTGCAACTTCTTTTGCAGAATTAAGAACTTACCAAGGCGTAATTTGCGATACTTTTAAGGAATGTGCCAGACTTCGAGGTCTAATTGAAGATGATGGAGTCTGGAAAAATACTTTGAATGATGCAGTTCTTTTGAGTATGCCCAAGCAATTACGGGAGTTATTTGCTCAAATCTGTATATTTGCTTCTCCACCTAATATATTGCAATTATGGGAGCAATTTAAAATGCACCTTTGCGAAGACTTTGCTCGACATCACAATGGTCATACTGAGCAATGTATTCATTGCGAACATTACGCACTCAGAGATATTCAGGATATTTTAATCCTGCATGGAAAAAAGTGTGATGATTTTGGCCTCCCAATACCACCGGCTCAAATGGCTCAAAATCCAGTGGATTTGTTTGATGCATTAGCAGAAGAACAAATCGCAAATGAAATGCAAACTACTTTAAATGCAGAACAGCAAGTCGCATTTCAGACAGTTCCAGATGCCATGAACAGTGCAACACCTGAGTCACAATGCTTCTTTTTGGATGGGCCTGGAGGTACTGGCAAAACGCATCTGTACAAAACCATCTTATGCACAGTTCGGGGATCCTCGAACATAGCTTTACCAACGGCGTCCACAGGTATTGCAGCAAATTTGCTTAAAGGAGGGCGAACTTACCATTCGCAATTTAAACTTCCTGTGCCTCTGTTGGATACGTCAAAGTCTTTAATGAGAATGACTTCTGCTGATGCAGATATTATTCGTCGTTCCAAAATATTAATTTGGGACGAATCTACAATGGCACCAAGTGTTGCATTAAATGCTGTCGATAGACTTTTAAAAGAAATTATGAAGAACGAAATTGCTTTCGGAGGTAAAGTTCTGTTGCTTGGAGGTGACTTTCGACAAACTCTTCCAATTGTCAAACATGGTTCAAGAGCGGCTATAATTGAAGCCAGCTTGAAGTTTAATAAATATTGGAACAAATTCAAAACGTTGACTTTAACCAACAATGTTCGCTCTGTCGACCCTGACTTTAGTTCATTTTTACTTAAAGTTGGTAATGGTGAATTATTGAACTCAGACGGTCTACCAGACGACATAATTGAAATACCTGAACAATTTTTGTGCAGAGGTTCTTTGATAACTGATATTTTTGGGGAGAAACTCGATCCTCAAAGTGCATCAAACTTTTCAAAAATGGCCATTTTGTGTCCCAAAAACTCGGATGTGGACGAAATTAATGAACAAGTTCTTAATATCCTTGACGGTGAAGTTCATACTTATCTGAGTTCTGATTCAATTGAAGATCAGACTGGAGAAGACCAAGAAAACTACCCAATAGAATTCTTAAATGATCTTATTCCTGGAGGTATGCCTCCCCATAAATTAAACCTCAAAATCGGAGCAATTATTATGTTGCTTCGCAATCTAAACACCAAACGAGGTTTATGCAATGGAACTCGATTGATCGTAAAAGATCTAAAGCCAAACCTTATAATTGCTGAGGTTCTATCAGGATCCGCAGAAGGGCAAGTTGTATTTATTCCAAGAATTGACCTTGCACCTACCAATGTTGAACTTCCGTTCGTTTTACGACGACGACAATTTCCAATTAAGTTGGCTTTTGCAATGACTATTAACAAGTCGCAAGGTCAAACGTTGGAAAAAGTGGGAATCTTTTTGCCTGAACCAGTCTTTAGTCATGGGCAACTATATGTTGCAATGTCCAGAGTTCGCCGAGGATGTGACATAAAAATGAAAATCATCCCCGGTGCAGAACAAGGACAATTGATTGAAGGGTCAAATCAAACATTCACCAAGAATGTTGTCTTTAAAGAGATATTTTCTGTTTAAAGACTCTCCGAGCTAGCGGTGGCTCTAACAAATGTACCGCCAGTACTTTCCAAGTGAAAGTCCGTGGGGCAACACACGGAAGGGGGTCCACGTCCCTTGCCCTGGGTGAATACATCGATGAGTATGAGATTATGTATTCAGCGAACGCTTCCGTAAAACTAGAATTCTAGCACACAATTATAGGGCATATAAAGATCCCCGTGTTAATTTTGTAATGATCCCCGTATATGACTATGTAATGATCCCCGTATATAATTATGTAATGATCCCCGTGTTAATTATGTAATGATCCCCATATATAATTATGTAATGATCCCCGTATATAATTATGTAATGATCCCCGTATACAACATTGTAATGATCCCCGTATATAACATTGTAATGATCCCCGTATATAACACTGTAATGATCCCCGTATATAACACTGTAATGATGCCCGTATATAACATTGTAATGATCCCCGTATATAACACTGTAATGATGCCCGTATATAACATTGTAATGATCCCCGTATATAACACTGTAATGATCCCCTAACACTGTAATGATCCTTTTAATATAATCTGTGGAAGGTTGTCCACCCGCCCGTCTTAGACGGGCTTTTTTACTAGTACTTAAATACAATTCGTTCTAGCAGTCCAATCTAACAGGATGATGCATGCATGTATCAGGTAAACGTGACTTGAAGTTAGCACAGAACAATTTGATGATAAAAAATTCCAAACAAGATATTATTAGAAATGCCTACTCGTTTTTCAATTCTGGACCACTTATGTAGTAAAGAGCATGCGGAGTTTATGGGGTCCTTATTTGGTTTTATCCAGCTGGTTCGAAGATTTGTGAACCACACTGACTGACCGTCCATTCAGCTCGACTTTCACTTTCCACGTCTATTTTCAGTGCCTTTGTCTAGTCCAAGCTACCGAGTCTATAAATGCATCTCCAACAGTCACATACTATTGTATACGGGTCAGTGGCTCTCAAGTAGAATCTCCACATACATAACCTGAAAGCAAAAGAGGCTCTGATCAACTAGAAGAAAAAAAGTCAAGTCGAGCCAAAAAATGTAGGAAAGAAGTCCTTTAACTCAGAAAATGGGAAATGTAGTTTTTAAGCCAAAGAAGGCAAAGTGTTCAATTCAGAGAGTTCAGGACTAAAAAGTCTTGTGTTCCTCCTCTAACAGCTTAGCTTACTCTTTAAGGCTTGGCCAAGGAATAGCTCGGTCATCTTATAATATGAGACGAAGAAGGGAATCCGATTGCGGACAGGAAGTCAGGAGAGGGGACCCAGGTCTCCACCAATTCCCTGACTCTTTTCCTGGCAATTTTGCTGGCCTGGTCAAGTTTCTTGACTTTTCTTCTGTTCCCTCAGGAAAGAAAGTCCAGACGCTTGGTTGGTTGGTTGAGTTGAAATGAATGTGCAAAAAGCTAATCCACCGACGAACCAGTGCTACTACTACTCTATGGTCAACTCTATAATATAATACGTACCTTCATAAAGGAATAAATACGATCCGACAACTCTCCATCCGTTTTGACTTGTAAAGACGGAGAAGCCGGAGAGTACCTTCTTTTGCTTGAATCTTGATCGATCAACCATGTTCAATGTTGACTTGTCTTCAACCTTCCCAGGAACCCATTGGCCAAAGTAATAATTTCCGGGGAAATGACCAGGTTCCCATCCTTTCATTTTATTTAAATTCACTTACATCTCTCTCAGAACTACTAGTACTGGAACATTAGGAAGCGTTTCATTAATCCCAAGGATGATTTTATTTTCTCCGCTTTCTTCTTGAGGATGGAATGAATTTGTTTCATATTACCTGCAACCGCTTGGCCGTTTGGACCTAGGACTTTCACTTTTGTGCGTAAAATCAACAAACGAGAGGGAAATCAAAGTTTTTCAAGACAATAAATTGAGCTTTGGTATAGCCAGTGTAGCAGAAGTAATCCAGAAGACGAGGGCATGGAAGGAGAGAAGAAATGGAGTGAATCCCACAGAAATGCCAGCAAGTACACATCCGATCCATACCTCTAGACACATATAACATCTTATAGAAACACGAAATCCAAGTATCCAACCAAAGGAGTTTGTGTAGACAAGACAGGCACATGCACACAATTGTAAACCTGGACTGATACATATACGGGAGAAAAATATGTATAGGAGAAAGGAGAGCCGGGAATTATTCTACAGACCTTTGGCTTGGTGGGAGATGTTCCTTCTGTACAAAAACGGTAACATCAGAGGGGAGTTGCGTTAGTGCAGTATGAGTTCCTGCTCCGGATAGACCTAAGGATAAAGTCCCGGTACCACGTGCATTGGCAATCAGTTGTGAAACCGGTTGTTCCCGGAGACATAGGAATAGACTTGCGGAGAGGGGACAGAAATTCACGGGAGATTTCCCGAACCGAAAAAGCGAGAGAGATCATAGGCAAGCAGGCAGTGGGAGCTGCTCTAAACAGTCAGATATATAAAACCCAAAAGCCGAAGATAGATTGGGTCACAAGTGTTCCAACACTCGAGCTGAACGGAGGTCATAATTTCTTCTGTGAATCAAAGGCAAGTTAGCTTCCAACGAAACAAATTATTCCTTTCACCCCAAAACCAATAAGAACGGAAGGGATTTTGCCAAGCCCTTGCCAAAAAGTTGCAGGAACTTACTTGCTTCTCTTCGAATTCGGTTTCAAAGTGCCAAGAACAGCAAGAAAGAAAGAACCTATATAATATATCCGATATATAAGCCAGAGAAAAAGCAAACTGCACAACTTCCTATCTATCAAGTAAAGTTGTGTAACAGTAACTCTGTACTCTGTAAGTTATCAAAGAGGTCTCGGCTGGAAGAAGTGTTTGTACTGTTATCCAGTTCCTGTACAGTTAGTGCATCTCTTTCTCTATATATCTCGACGACTTATCTCTGTGTGTGTTCCAGTCTGTTTGTGGTAGTGACTCTATCCAATCCAATCTCATCCATTTCAACAGCAATTTAGACTTCAGTCCAAGTGTTTCCTTCTAAATTGTCTCCCCCAGACTTTGTTCTTCCGATTTTAAGTCCAACTCACTGATTTCCCCATTTCACCTCCAAATAATACTTTGCAAACTCTGCTAACTTTATATAGGATCCCGACCTACAAATAAATACAAAGGTGGTAATAGCAGAAGAAGAAGAAAGATTCACTTATTGAATTTACTACCAATTCACCGTTTCTATCTTGACAATTATTCTCTCAATACTTCAAGACACCGACAGATAGACCAAGACGTCAAGATTTATCAAAGAAAATACAAAGCAAGCAAATCCCATTCTGCCAAAATCGTCTTTCCAAAATCCCAACTTACTTTCTCCCAGTCTCAAACCATTTCACCAAAGGGAATTTCTGAGAAGAAGAAAACGAAGCAAGAACATATGAAATATTTTTTCAATCTCGCTTAATGAGAAAGTAAATGATGGAAAATGATCTAGATTTGTGGTAGCAATTTTGCCAAATGAAAGCTGTCGTTCCGAAACACAAAAATACTTGCTATTTCTGTTCCATACGTAGTCTGTCGTAGTAAATATATCTGGTTTCTTCGTGTAAACAATTTTGAATTGAACAGACTGGGAGATTATTGGGTGGACCACAGAGAGCAGCGAAACAGATGTGACTATGTGTACCGCTAGTAAGTAAAAGTGGGGAGAAAGTCAAAGTAAATTGGAAGTCTCAGAAACAGAGTTGCCCAGGCCAGTGATTAATATTCAACCGCAGTAAATCCCATTAATTATTTCCATTCCAATAATAATTATTATCAGAAAGAAGAAGAAGCGAGAGGGAAGGAAATGAGTGGGCTTGCTTATTCCAGCATAAAGAATTCTCGTCCTCCTTAGCAGTTTGTCGACACAATATTATATTACAACTGATATTATTACTCCCAATACAATTTCCAACTTTGTGAACATTGCACATTAAGAGAATTACTCTCTAATAATATTCTCGATCGAGACTTTCATTCCGACCCTATTATTATTATTGGCTATTGGGTGGCATGAACTTTAACTATAACATGTTTTACAGTATTTATTACATGAACTCAGAATAGTTCAAAACGAATGGAAGAGATTTGCCGAATTACATTTCACTTTTTGGAGAGCTTGGGCTGGAAGACGTTAATTGATGTTGTTTGGCAAATGTTTAATACTGAATGAGAATTTACGCTAATAGAATAGCAGCAGAGCTAGTAGCAAAGTGCAATCTCAACATTTATTTGGTCCAACTATTTTAAAGAGGACTTTCTCTCTCGGGATGCTTTATACTATACTAAACTAATTTACTTAGATTCCTTTGATTAATTTTTGTGCATTTATATATAGTAGTCTATCATTAGAATACAGTTATACACACTCTGTATCTCTATCCTTTCGTACGTCGCCAGTTTTGAAACTTTTTAACGGCTTGTACACATGCAAAGAGGAAGTGACAGATATATAAATACTCTATGACACACTATATACGCAAGAGAACAAGAACAACGTCAACATCAGCGACAGAGTCACTTGAGCCTTGAGGAGACAACGGGACAGAAGTAATGAGTGATAAGCAGGGCGTAAAGTAACAGTTTATAGTACTTTATTAGTGTGTTGGTTAAACTTTTTATCATTATTTCCTAAAGTTCCTTATTTAACGAGACAACATTTGCATCAAAGACTAGAAACGGAATCCTTGTTGTTCAGTTTAGAACTTTGCTCTATTCAGACAAATAGACGGCTGCAGTCTGCAGTGTAGCTAGGCTTTGTGTAATAATAACAAACAAAATAACAATTGTCTGGATGTCTGTATTATTTTTTAGTGTTTAGTGTTAGTATCATCTTTATATTATTGTCCATGGCTTCACTTCCACAAGAAATTATGGCACGCTCATTTCAAAAAGGACAAAGGAGCAGAACGCACAGGGACAATTTCAAGTCTATTAGGCACTAATCATTTACAACATTTTCTAGTGACTTGGGTGGCATCACTCACATTCGTTCTATTGTAAATTTTATCAACTTTCCAAAACAACATATTGCGTAATTTATTTTTGTCTTATTAGTAGTGTCTCTACAAAACATACTACCTTCAAACACATTTTACTTGCGACTAAGAAGAAATTGAATGTGTAAAGGACAAATCTAGTTGTGCCATCACCAACATCGGACTCCAGCTTCTTTCTCAAAATACAATTTTGATATCTCCGGTAAGTTTAAGTGGCTTAATTTCTCGTTTTATTACAAATTAATTCTAGAGTCTAATTGACAGATGAGGGGGCGACTACAATGTTTAGTAAGGATTTTAGACGCCATTTAATACTTACTTTTATATAATTTTCAACAAAAAAATTATGCATATACTACATGTACATCTAAATCTATCGATCAGTGAATTCGACTTGTACTTTCTTCAATGTTTTCAAAAGGCCTTGCTTTGAAGTTTACTGCGTTCTGAGCTTTATGAAATCGTTCGATACAGTGCACAGGGTCTTTCAAAACATCTTTTTAACTTTTGAGGTGATTTAATGAAACTAAAGTTTTTCAATTTTTTTCTCTTTCTTTCAATTCGAGAACAACTCTATGAGCAGATATAGAAAAGACAAAGAAAGTCAAAGTTTTCATTCTGATTTTACTTGGCAAAGAAGACTCAAAACTCGTTGTCTCTTGCTCTGAATTACTTGATTTCCACCCAGTCTACTAGTAGACTAGAAGTCTAGTACGAATCGCTATAATATTTTAGTCTATAGCTTTGGGTAGTATTGTTCTAACAAGGAGAAAGTCTTTGAATTTTCCAGCTGAGCGTAATGTTAAAACAATAAGATGGAGGGGAAGGACTTTGTCAAAGACATTTTCAAAAGAGAAAGGACAGGGACAACAGAAAGAGGAGAAATGCCTGGAGAAATTTTCAATTTCCTTGTCTTATAGTCTTCTTCAGACAGTTTTGTATTTCATACAATAATAATATCGTATAATATTATATTACGCGTGTCAAGATCACGCTTGCAGTGTAGACTATAAACATCTCCTTTGAGTTAAAGTCGACTTACTGTTAAAAATGATCATTATCTCCGCTCCTCTAATCTTTGCCGTACTTACTCCACCTTCTCAAAGTACATTTATTTGAGATTAACACAGTTTAAAAAAATAGTTCTAATGAGAATCCCTTGCGAAGGTCACATGCACTAATTAAAAAATATGTCCGTCGATTTGAATTCTGGATTTGCAAGCAGTTTGGTCAATGTCAGACCCTTAGAAA
>JAQGBQ010001543.1:0-11253 GCA_034698485.1 Vertagopus arboreus
CTTTTTCTAACACTGTTCACTTTTTACTACAACTCTTTTCGATTAGATGAAATCAATTTAATTGAAATAGTAATCAAACTATCTGATTTTTTTTAAAAACGTGTGTTCAAAAGTGTTGACAACAAGTACGCAAAATGGCACATTTTTCCCAATTTTTTTAAAAAACTTGTTGAAAAAACAGACAAAATCTGAGTATCAAAAACTGAAAAAGGAAATACGTTTTTGAGTAAAAGGACCTTAAGTAGTGCGTGGTACAGTACAGAGCAAAATAGTAGCCAACATTGAAACCTATTTTTAAAACAATTATTTAGATATAAAAAACGGGCTAAATATACACATGCTCTGATAGTATTTTCCGGTAATTTTGTAATAGTTCTGATGTTAATTTTTTATGTAAAATCAAGCATACAAAAGTACTTGTTATTTATTTTTCAATCGAGCTATGAAATATATCTTAAATCAAATTTTGGAAGTTATTTTCGTGACATGCAATGCTAAAACGTTATTACTGTCTCAAAATGAACTTCCAAAATCCATTTTTTTAGAAAATTCATAACTCGGTTGAAAATCCAAACATTTTCTATATACATACTTGATCTTATAAAATTAAATTAGAGATGCTGCGGGGTTTGGGTTTTCGCCGGATACGGAATATCCGGCCAAAATTTTGACCGGATCGACGGGTATCCGGCCGGATATTTTTACACGTAAATACCAGAAATGTTATCGATTTTATATAGTTTTTTTTTATAAAATAAGTAATGTGAAAAAACGTTATTATTATTTGTATTCATTTTTGCAAAATATAGATTGTTTAAAGATTTTGTTTAAAAAAAACTATAATTTTTTGGAAATTTTTTTTCAAAATTCTTTAAAAACGTGTGATTTAAAAAAAAAAATATGCGGCAGGATAGCTTGGGATATCCGGCCGGGACGGGTATCCGGCAAATAGGCCGGATGCCGGATAGCCGACGGGTACCCGCGGCAACTGTAATTAAAATCAAAACGCTAAATACTCGTCTTAGCGTTCGTTAAAAGTTCCAAACGGGCTATAATTTTGGACCTTACTGTATCTAGGAAAGTTGGTGCACTTTTGGAGTTGAGTTAATTGAAGCGGGCTGGGGCTTATTAGCTCTGAGGTTAATTTATCTGCTCCTCGGCACCCGAGAGGACAGCTTGGCTCATTTGCTTTATTGCCCCCACCACTCACTACAAACATAACCTCACGTATCTACAATCACACAAACAATAAAACACCTCACAAATCTCAAGGATAAAAAAAACAGCCGTTGTGTCATTAAGCTAATTTACAACGTCCTATAGGTCAACATAAATACAACAAAGCAAAATCAGTGTTTAAAAATAAAATAGCCTCAAGCAACATTTAGTCATTGATATCCAAAATATTTGGTTGAAAGGATTTTGGATTTTTTTTAGGTTTTCCCAAAAGTATTTTTTAATTTTTTTTTAGGTTTTATAACCTCATTTTGAAGGTTTTTACAAATTAATTTGTATTTTGGAGCTATTTCTGAAAGTATTTTTTATTATTTTGGAGCTTTTTATATAAAAAGTTTATATTTTAAAGGTTTTTACAAAAGCAGTTTGTGTTTTGGAGCTTTTTATGAAAGTACTTTGTATCTTGACAATTGAAAATATCAACTACAAAATGTGTATTTTATTTAAATGTGACACTGATATTTAATTGTTAAAGTAGAGTATTTTCAAGACAAGGTAATTTGTGTTTTGCGAATTTTAAAAAATATTTTGTATTTTACCGCCACTGAGTTTACTATGTATGTACGTACACCAAACTGTATTTGATTTGTTCAGGTGTATCCACTTTCATTGTGCATTGAAGTGAGATTACAATTTCCAACCAAATCCTCTCTCCTTTTGTTACAATTTACAAATAAAAGATCAAAGGCCCAAAAAGACCATTTATACACACTTAAAGAGAATAATAATACAATACTACTCTATATTGGTTACATACACCCAAGGCTCATTCACAAATAGTTACAAATTTAAAATTCCCGCAAGATTGAAAAAAGCTTAATCATGCAAATGCGGGAATTTTAAACTTTAACGATATATAATTTGTGAAAGGTCCAAATTAAAAAAAAACGTTTCTATAGCAACTACCCAATTTTGGCCCCCACGGGGCAATTCTTAAACTGAATTCGCCCATTTTCGAACTTAGTTTTGATTTTGACCCAATATACACACATACTAAATTTCAGGTCGATTGGATGAATTTGAAGAGATTTATTGTAAAGACGGACGGACAGGCAGACAGACTTAGTGATATCAAATAAGCCCTTTCACGGGCAAAAAAGCAACTGGACTGAATTGTATGAATGAATTGCAGGGAATTTTAATGGCCTTTTTTACCTCCGTTTGTCTCAAATAAACAGGCCGACATTTTAATGGCCTCTTTAAAAAACACACACAACAGTCTAGACTGCAGACATGAGACTCTTGCAGTTTACAAAATTCAAAGTCCAATTAACGCCTTTTCAAAAGAGCTTTTTTATATATATATATATATATATATATATATTAGAATTGGAATTGGAGACATACCACATAGGTTTGGTTAGATGAATGAACAATCTTGTTACTGAATAACAAAGGGCACGCAGTTTTGTTTGAATTCTTTGAAATCTACGTGGTTTTTTTTTCTTTTTGCTTCAAGTAAAAATTTTATTAAATTAACTAGAGGAATTTTGGATGTAATTGTTACTTGTTACTACGGGGAAAAGAAGTGCAAGAAGGAATTCAAAGAAAGGAGCCATGCGGGTCTTTCAAATATTCCTTTGAACATTCCAGCAGATTTGCACTTTTCTCTCTTTTCTAAACCATCCGGGCTCCTTTTTAAGCCTTGTTAACTCCAAGCAACAAAAATACACGAATTTCTTTCACACTTTTAAATCGATTTTATAGTAAGATTTAAGATATTTTTTTTCCGATATGGCTCTGATTTTGGTTCATTTTTAAGAAATCATTTTCCCAGAATTTAATACTTTCTTAGGGCTGATTTTAAAGGTATTGTGTCCAAATACCCATTTTGAATTAAATTTTTAAGCTGTCTCCGCATTTTTAAATAACAACGCGTCCATTTATAATGGGAAATTCAAATTTAAAACCGATTTTAGTCTGTTTTAAATAGCATGTTTTTTTTAATTCTAAAAATGTGAGAAATCTCTTGTTTTTTTTACTTTGTATTGTATTGTATAGCCCTTATTTTTCTTGCGATACATCCGGTCAAACAAAATAAGGTCTCTTCCAGGTCGCAAAAAAACAAAAACTATATCATAACTTAAATAGTAATAAGAATGATTAGATAAAACTAAATAATAATTACATAGTACGAGATTTAACCGAGAACAAATCTAATCAAGTTGCATATAGATCAAGTTTCTTTTGGAGGATCCATTCTATGATCGACAATTTAAAACTAGCTTTGGGAAGAGGATCATTAACAATATCTTTTATAGAAGACGGAAGGCTATTCCATAACATGATTGAATGATGTTGAACAGAATTTTGAAATAGACACGTATTGTGAACTATAGCTGGGCAATTATTGGTGAGTCTTGTAACTCGATCAGAGGGTGGAACAATGACTTGAAACAATGCCTAAAACACAACGCTTAGAGACAGATTTCCTAACTTTATACAAATTAGACAAAGTAAAAAACGAAAGTCTCTCCGTAATTGTAAATTGGTTGCACTTTTCCAAGAGATTATAATTATAATAATTAATATCACTTGATGGTTGAAATGTTCGTTTAAACTTTTAAATAGTCTCCGGATTTTTTGAAACAACAACGCATCCTTTTAGGGTGGGAAATTCAAATTTTTTGCAACTCTATTTGAAAGAGGGTAAATTATTATTTTTATTCTAAAAATGTGAACAAGTCCGTTGTATTTTTTACTTGATGGTTGATAAGTTCTCATGTATATGTTTCTATGTATGTAGTATGTGTGTCTGGGGAAGTGGCAGGTTTTTTCGGTCCACTAAAGTTTTTTCCTCGGGTTTCTTCATCTCCGTTGAAAAATGGTTGTTCTCTTCTTTGAAACAAGTTTTCTCTGCTTTTCCTTTCCCTCGGAGAGAAAAAAAATCCACCTGACTAATAAATTATGAAGGAGTTTGGGCAAAAAGTTTCAAAGAAAGTTTCAAACATCTCAAAAAGTTTTTTCCCCTTGTTGCTCCCAAAAATGTTGGGAGACAGGGGGGAAATATAATTCGATATGAAAAGTGAGTAATAGGCTCTGAGTGACACACCAGATTAGCTCAAAAAACAGCCACAGCTCTACAACATACACCCCCCTAATTTATTTTTTTATAAAAAATTAACAAAGAATTAAATAGGGATTTGAAAATGGAAATTAAGTGAAAAAATTAGATTTTTCGTGTTTTTATTTATTGTGGAGCCGACCCTAGTTGGCCTTTAGGGCGTAGGTAGTAAGTAAGAGGTCGTAGTATCCTCCTGATAAGTGACTTTGGTACGGGATTTTTTTTATATACTTTTAGTAACTTGTTATTGGTTTGCCCGTGGGGGTATTTTCACTTGCTTTTACTTCGTTAGTAATTCATAATTCGGTTAGGTTAAAGTTAAAAGTCTCTTAATTTACCCCGAACACTAGAAAAAAAGAGAAGTAATATAAAGTTCAGAAATCAAACTTACCTACTTTTTTTTATATATACATTTATTTCTTATTAGATGACACCTCTCTGCTTCATTTTATTACATTAACTAACGAACTTATCTCATTCTAAGGGGGTGGGGGAGAATGGGATTTTTTATAAATGTGGCTGTCCTTATGAAAAGGAACGAGTTGTCAAAGATTCAGTTTTTTTTTCAAGATGGAATGCAATTAATTTCTAGACGTTTTATCGTCTACTAAGATGTTAAATAGGCCAAAAATTAGCTATTAAAATGGGCGAAATGTAGCCCTGTAATTTTTTAAAGTAGCCAAATTCGGCTAGTTTTCTATTTTTAAGAATTATTTTTGCAAAAATTTGAAGAATAAAATTCTAGACTTTATATTCATTTTTTTGCATCTTGAAATTCAAATTTTTAATTGAAATGTAAAGAAATATTGATTGTTTCACACTTTTTATCAATTTTTTTAATATAAAAAGACCACGGTTTTTTTACAAAAAAATTTGACTTAATTTCTCCTCATAAAAATCTAAAAAAAATTAAATACTGACTTAAACTCGTAAAAGACGATAAAATGTTTATATTTTTTCGTTAACTCCAGATTTGCTGTGAATTGTTATGGATTGCCCCCATCGCCCTATTGTTTAATGTTGGGGGTATTTTCATATATAATATAATATCTGGAGGGTGTTCTTTGTCTTGTGAAAACAGAAGTAAATAGGAAACCAAGGTTTAATTAATTGCTTCGTTTCCCTCCCTTTGAGACCGTTTTCTCCTCCAAAGAACCTTTTCACTATACAAATATATATACAGCATATCCAATACCCCACAAAAAACCTTTATACTTCCATAAGGGTTCAGTAGCCACCCCGGGATTATTCAAATCAAACATCTCGACTTATATTGATTTTTTTTAATTGAATTTAATTCGTAAAAACCGAATTACATAATAAAGAACAAGAGCATCATACATATACAAAGCATAATTACGTTTTAAGCGGTAAATTTGTTATAATAATGCAATTGACAAATTTGTGAATCAATTCAAATGAAGTTGTAATTCTTAGAAAATAACGAATAGAATTAGGGTTCTCCATTTCGCCAATTCTGAATACATAGGTTGCAGTACAAGTAATATGGGGCATAATTGTCACACATATTTATTTGACGAGGATTAGTTTTAAATTGAAGATACTTGGAATGAAATATTGTACAAACTGAAATTTCTACGTATCAATCTATCAATTTGTGACAATCCAAATGAAAAAGACGCGAATTGTGCTCTAAGCTTTCTAAAGCATTCATCTAAACCTTGTTTTTATTTTCTAAACTCTGAACGTCTAGAATATCTCGTGGTGATTCTGGAGAAAACTCGTAGTTTTATGGAACCTTATCCCGTATGGAATCTTGTATTACATTGAGGTTTAGATCAAAGACTCATCTCCAATGAAATTATTAGTTTAATTCAACTACAAACCAAAGAATCTCACAAGTTTCTTCGAAATACTCTACAAAACACTCCAAAGCTTCATACAGTTCAAGCTCAATAATTAGAAGCCATTTAAAACAGTTCTCTTAAATTAAAAATAAATCTAAAATCGGATGTTTTGAACCAGAGTAAATTATTTTTAAAAAAATTTGGAAAAAAAACCAAGCAATTAGCCACATTGTGCGACGCTTGAACCATTTAGGGCTAAATTTCGCCCCATTTTAATATTTATTAGCCCCAAAGTTTGCAGAAAATACGTGATTTTTTAAAATTCCTCTGTTTTCATACGGAAAACCACATTTTAATTTATTTTTAACCTTCGTTTTATACATAGCTTGTACTGTAATAGTGAAAGTCGGTTACCTTTGTGTATCTAATCTCAGAATCTGGTAGCTTTTAAACATTCGTTTGAATTGTTTAAGGATCTGTTTGAATAGAATTAGGTTACTGGCTCAGATTCTAAATTATAAATACCAGCAGCAAAACTAAATAAGTTTCTACTTTTTCTAAAAAAAATAAACTTCTGGAAAATATTGAAAAAGTATTAATAAATAATGAAAAATGTTTATTTTATTTGAATTCCAGGTTGGATTTTTGGAAGCTTCTGGAATTGTTGATGTTTTAAGGCGATTAGAGAATCAGGTAAGGTGTCAATCAGTCTCAATTATTCAGTGCACAAACAGCATAAAGAATTCTGACATGCTGTCTAAACAAGAAGAAGAACGTCTGAATAATCTTAAAATCCAATTTAGTGATAAAAATTTGATGGAGTTTGAAATAGCATTAGAGACAAATCTCATTTTGCCCCAGATGATAAAAGGTGTTTGAAATGTCTAAGAATAAGAAGTAGTTGACTCGTGGTTGACATTTAAAAAGAAATGTCACTCCACTCCTCTCACTTTATCAAGCATGTCCATCCCATTCTATAAGACATTATTTAGATACATCACTGGCAATTATATACAGGGTGTTCCTTTAAAATTATTATTCTTTCATTTCATTTAATCTAAAATAATAGTAAGCATTTCTATGCAAAAAAAACAGTCCATGTGACATGTTTTCTTATGGATTTACAAGTGTTCATGATGCTGATTTGTTGGAGCGCCAAATTCAATTTTTTTTTATTAGTTGTAAAACGTATAGATTTAGAAGTATTCTGGATGCTTGCGGTGCCAAATTCAAACATTTTAAGCTTCAATCAATCTACTTTAAATTTTGCGTAATTTTTAATACATTTATAATTCATATCCAAGAAACGCTATTGATTTTAAAATATTCAAGATGCTAATTTGTGCAGGCGCCAAATTCAAAGGTTTTAAATGTGCTTTAAATTTGTCGTAATTTTTAAATTCTGAAGAACCCCAACTGACTTTTTCATCATTTAAGACTTAAATAATAACACAAAATCCAAATAGGATAGATATATTTAAAGATTTTTAATATTAAAGACCAAGACATATATAGTTGGGACACCCTGTCTTTTGTGTATTTTTTAAATTAAATTAAAAACCTTTAAAACTTAAAGGACTAAAGGTCCGAAACGTTTGAATTTGGCGCTGAAACAAAATAGCATCAAGAACATTTCTAAATGTAAAAGGAAGACGAGTCACTAGATTTTTTTTAAAAAAAAGAACCCTGGGTGGTCCAACCCTGAATTAGGAATGAGTGATTAATTATTTATTCCATTGAGGTATCAACTCAACTCTGATAAGAATCGGGAAGTGCGTGTCTTTTTTATAAAAAAAAAGAATAAAAGACAGGGGAATTTTGGTGTCATTCAATCTCAAAGTTGACAATCTCACTTACTAATGAAAGACAGACTTTGTGTCAAATTCACTCTTATAAAAAGAGATCTTATCTCATGTCACCATTTCTCCCATTTAAATTCTTTTCCTTATGTTCTTGATACCAACTAGAGAGAAAAAATTATATAGATGCTTTTCTGATTTCAGAGGAATTTTTAAATTTAAAAAGTAAACTTTGTTTTAATTGTTAACGTTTTTTATAGTAAATAGAGAGAAAAAATCACTGCAAAATCTTATGCATGTCTGACTTAGAGGGAATTTACAAATAAATATTGCTTGTTTTTGGGAATCCTATATTTCTGATTTTGCCGGAATTTTGAGATTTATAAACAAATTTACTTACTAATAAGAGTGACATTGTGTGTCCTATTTTCTTTTATATCTCAAACTCATGTCACAATTTCTCTAATTTGACTTCTAAACAAATCACATAGATGCTTTCTTAATTTTGCGGGAATTTTTAAATTCAAACACGATTATGTTTCGTATTTATTTCACTTTCTGTTTTGAAAGAACGTTTAGCTAAATTTGTAAGAAAGATTATAATTTGATAATCTTTCTCTAATTTAAATTATTTTTCTTATATTGTTGACACCAACTGTAGAAAAAAACACATTTAGATGCTATCTGATTTGGCGGGAATTTTTGAATTTATAAAAGGCTTATTTTTTGTATAAATTTCACTTCCTGTTTTTTTAGCTAAATTTATAAGAAATATTTGAATCTGTTGACCTCATTTAAATTGTTTTCTTTTTTTCTTGACACCAATTCTAGAGAAAAAAACACAGATGGTTATCTGATTTCGCGGGAATTTTAAAATTCAAAAATGCTTGTTTTTCGTCTTGATTTCACTTCCTGTTTTTAATGAAGGTTTAAATAGATTTGTAAGAAGAAAGATTTGAATTTGATGAAGAAAGGTGACTGGTGTTGAAATGTATTTACATTGAGATTTGAAATGTTGAAATCCTAAAATCCGTTCTCCGTAACTCGGTGAGGAGTTGCATTGTAAATAAAGCTTTAATTTCCTTCAGGAGCTGTGACAGACACATGGATAATTTATCCTTCTTAACAACTTTCCCTTCAAACAGAAAATCATAAGAAGCCTTCAAAATAGGGTTCACAAAATCACATGCTTTTATCTATTTAATATTTAAATTAAACACTATTAGAAATTTCAAAATTCCCGCTAGAAACAGGACGCTCAGAGAGGTACTCACAAAAATAGATATTAACTGGCAAATTTTTTATCTTCAAAATCAATTAACTCTTCCCCATCTAAAGGTAAAAAGAAATTCAAATTTGCCGCTAGAAACAGGACGCTATAGAAAAAAATACTTTTAAAAATATGCATTAACTACTAAAATCATCAAATAATGAATTTACTCTTCCTAACTTTTATCTACCAAGGTACAAATGAACTTGAATTTCCCGCTAGAAACAGGCCGCTGTAAAAAAAATACTGCTATAAATATATGCATCAACTGTTGATAATACTTCTACACTCAATTACAAATACTGGAAATAGTCTAAATGTTTTAATAAATCTACGGAACCCTAAATATGAAATAAAATCTTGTAAATTCTTGAGATCTGTGTGAGAAATGTTTGTCAGATGTGGAATTTGAGTTGAAGCCAACTGCTGAACTTGAGCCTCTTGAGCAACGCACATTTCTCCAATCATGAACGAATTAACCTTCACTTTGTCAACAAACAAAAGATATAGATTTCCCCCTATACATATATAGAACACATTCATATCAAATACTACACACCAAAAGTTCAGAACCTATGCATACATAATCTTCTACAAGCTTAAGGGCCGTAATAAGAAAAAAGTTTTTTTGAAATCCCGCTTTATTAATCGCATTCGAATTTACGCTTCTATTGTATATTATTCAAAATAAATCTGTATTGAGGCGAATCGAGAATTATTGTTATGGTAAAACCAAGTATTTTAAAAATCTGATGAACTCATACAGTTTTAAAGATAAGATTTAGAATTATGGCTCATATTGAAGCTAAAAAATTGTTTGAAAAAGTTGCGCTTTTTTTTAAAAAAAATCCTATTTGTTCTCGAATGACAATTAAAAATTCACAAGTTTTATTTGCCATTTAAGAACGAAGAGAAATTTCGGAAATTCAAGCACCTAACTTGGTAATACAACTATTCAGCCTTAATTTGATACATAATTCAAAATTTTATTTTATGTTTAGAATTGACTTGTTTGCCCCATAAACCTACATGAAGATAATTCTCATTTCGCACAAGAACTTTAAAATTCCCGCTTCAAAATCGGACGCTAAAAACCATATCCAACTTTAGAGTGCTACGACGCTTAGCTTCATTTGTAAGCATTGGATTAATTCATTGGGGAGAATAGCCCGAAATTCTTCCCACTTGTTTCCGTCTTTCTTTGATTGCATAGAATGGCAAAAATCCGGAGAAAAAATTCAGCTTTTATTGTTCAACTTTTATTTTGTTTTCACATCTTGTTCTTTAGAACTAGAATAGTTTTTTTTTGTTCTGAACAGTACGTAGTTAAAATCCATTTAAATACAAATACAACATGGTTTTAGGAAATAAAGAACATGAATTAGCCTGGCAATTTTCATCTGGTTTTTAGGCAATCTTCACTGCTTTTATGAACCAAATTTGAACGTTTTTTTGGTATGAATTAGAATAAAAATTGCGAGAATATAACCAATATGTGGTTTTCTAAATAAAAAGAGACAAATTGTCAAAAAATCTAGAATTTTCTTTTGTAAAATCTAAGCTAAAATGGATTTCGCAAAATTTGCTATCAATTTCACCATATCCTATTTTTTCATAATCGAAACTTTCGTATAAATTATTTTTAATATTTCGTATTTCAAAATACAAATTTTTAATAAATTTTAAGCATTTTTTTAAAACATTCGGGTGTACAACTACTCATCTCTTTTCATATGGAAAGATACATATGTATTTTAAAATGTGACTTTGTATTTTTAAATCACAATTTTCTTATATATATATTTTCTTATTTGATCAAAAACAACATGGATTTGGCTAAGACTTCAGCCAAGAAGAGTGAAAGAAGATATTATTGTTTAGTTATCCGGTGTGGAAGTAACTCATCTCCAAATCTATGTAGATGAAAGGACCGTCCATAAGCTATGGTTTTTTGCAATTAATAACAAATTTCTAGTTTTGCAGGAAATTTTACCAAGAGACTTAAGGTTCTATTCGATGACGACATAATTCATTGAAAGAAATCTGGATTGGGGCGAAGTGAGAATTATGTTTTCA
>JAQGBQ010001544.1:0-11251 GCA_034698485.1 Vertagopus arboreus
TACTATACAATGCATTTCCACCTCCACCCACACCTCACTAATCTTGAATAATTCACATACATTTATGACCATTTCATAGCGCTCTATAGGTACCTAATAATTAAGTCCCCCTGAGGGAAGATTAATAAAACGAGCCATGTTTATAAAAAGGTATGAATATAGATTATCTTTATTTTTGTTCTGCAGTGAATTGAAGTCTTCTACATGGTGCATCACCGAAACCATCATCATCAACTATAAAGACCGTTCTAAGGATCCTGCTGAGGATATATAGGAGGACGGCGAGGGCCACTTATTCGTATACTTGAAGAATATAAGCCAGTGATTATTTAAGGGGCTGTGAGGCTGTGTTTAAATGAGAGTAAAAGTCCCCTAGATCGTAGGACAACTTGGGGAACCTTTTGCAGAGGGTGGAAGGCTTAGAAGGAAGAGATCTCTCAGTCGTTACCGGTTCTCTGGTAGATCATATCCATTTGGTCCAACAAGAACGAAACAGTTACTCATCAGCGCGGCCTAATCCTTCGTTAAGAACAAATCTAAAACTTAGTTAATCTTAAAAAAAGATTTTTCAAAACAATTATAAGAAACATATAACTATTTCAAGTCTCCAGTTAATGTACCCCCATTGCATTGTAATACCACAGCACAACTCATTTTCTCAAGTTTTGTAGGTACAACATCATTAAAGTTTAAAGTTCTCGGGTTAACTAGTAAATAGGAAGGAAACTGGACAAATCATTAATTGCGTAAGCATATGCCAAACTAGAATTACATTATCAACGTCTCAAGTTAATTTCGTGAGTCAGACCGTGTGTGTCAAGCAAGCTGGCAGATGTGCGGAGGAAACAAGAGTTTCTTGTCTACTCCCATATTGTGTCAATAGTTTAAAAAGAAGTGAGTGCAAATAGTTTTAATAATTAAATAAGAGCTGGCCGAAGACGGTGAATTCACTAAGGAGGAATTTCGATCCAGGAAATCAGGCAGGATCAAGTTAAAAATGAGTACCCGTGTGTGCAGTCCGCCGGGTAGTATTAATATGGACCTTCCACGGGACCTTCACCCATCTCTTCCAACGTCATCTTCAACTCAATCCTCATCTTCCCCACAGAACCCCATGATGTTTGGGAGTTCGAGTAGTAGTAGTAGTAGTGGTGGTACGGAATTCACATTGACCCTCAGGTCAAAAAATGTGGCACGATCTCTATTCGGCTCTCCGGATCCTAGAAGCGGGCAGTATGCTCGCGACAAAGTGAGAGAAATAAAGGAAAGAGATAAGCAACGGTGGAACTTCGACTTTGACAATGAGAAGCCTCTTGAAGGACGGTGAGTTCATCATAGTTTTTTTGTCAACTAAATTATTAGCAAGATATTATGCACAATATTGAGATGCAATGAGAACTAGTAACAGCATATGGTCGGTTGAAAATGTGTTCATAAATTAGTTGTAACAACAAATATTAGGGTAGTGTCAATGGACTACTTTCTGAGGTTATTGCTCATATTAGCAAAGGAAGGTTATTTAAACACTCGAACAGATCAATAGAGAATTGGCCAAGGCACTTATGCATTTTGAGAGTTTCTCATTGCAGGATAGAATGTGTAATGTTGAACGTCTGTGCACTTCGCAGTCAGACCTTATCTGTTTACTATTATCTCCGGAAAAAATCATGCATGCAAACTGTAAATGTATTCTATTTCGGAGCTTTATCCTCATTGAGGATGGGCACACGGAAAAAACTACACAGTTAAATCCCAGTTACAAACCCAATATCGTATAAATGATACGGATGTGGTTTAATTAAAGTGCTTGACCGTGGCCTTTTATAACATGTTGTCATGTCATATGCGGTTTTAACTTGAAATCATATAGCTTGCATAATTTCTGCATCCACTTCTATTTATTAATTATTTAATTTACATTTTTTTATGAATGTTTGACTGTAGACAAAAATTGTGTTTGGTTTTGAATTCGAATAATTTTTAAATATTTAGTTTTTTTGCACTACAAGTTGAAAGTTTAATTTCGCAAGCAGGCTGATGAAATTTTTTTAAGAAACAATTGATTTTTTGTTGAGTTACACATAAATAATTAGATGGACAACTAGACTTACAACTTTTGAAAGTTCAGTGAACCAGGCGGAGGCGGAAACTCATACACATATGTCAGCATAAAGTTAGTTAGTCGAAATAAAAATATTGTTGTCCGGGAATGTATCACTTGAAATATCAAAAAGATAAGCGTGTAATATTTATTTGACCATTGAACAATGAGGATGAGCCTTTATTTTATGACACTTGCATATTTCGGATGATAGTAAAAGAGTTAGTTAAATAATGACAATGGGTTAAAAGCACGTGCTGTCTTGTATTGCAAAAAATACAACGCATATATTAAGCGCTCACATATATATTATTATTATTATTATTATTATCTTCCATCCGACCAAACATTAAAGTTTGGCAGACCGTGTGGTGTCTTGTATATGATATGCAAATCTGCATGTTTGTGGCTGCTGGGGGCTCATGCTGCTCGATGTCTTCACGGCTATAAATAAACCGTTTTAACAGCGTATTAATTTTCAGGACTGTGGGTCTGATAAATTAATCATCTTTGTACCAGAGAATTCATCCTTAACATAAAAATCATTGGGTGTTTTGCATTGCAATTCCAACAAGGTTCATAGGTTTCTAATCAGTTAACGGAAGACCAATGATGATGACGAAAGCATTTTAACAAATAATTTATTTGTATACCGACTTACATATATAGACGATTAAATTATATTCTCGAGTCAGCCAATATTCTAGTGAACCATGAACTATGGATTTTTGGACTCTGGTATTATAACAAATATTAATAAATAGATATGATAAATCAATTCAAGGCTTCTTTCTCAAAACTGCCTACAAGGCCTTTAAATATTGAAGCGTTTAAGATAATGGTCTAGATAAATCCGGATCGAAAGTAAATTATTGCTTAGGATGTCGAGCAAGTTTAAATCTTTAGATAAGGTAACAAATAATTATAGTTTTATTAGTCAAGCAATATTCTTCTGAGCCTTGTGTTAAGCATTTGAGGTTCGTTGCTAATACAGATAGACAAAGATTCGATTAAGATGATCACAAATTTTTGAATGATAAAGAAACCCTTTACAATCTTTCTGCCTCAGGAAATCAACAGGCTAACTTTTTTTTATTGCAAAACCGGAATCATAATCAAGTCCAGGTGATTGTGTAGTTAACATGAATATTTTTTGAAAACAAAATAGGCTCTCATTTTGCTGTGTAACATGTTTTGGTGTTGATTGTTATCTTTACGTTAGGTGTACAAAGTATGTGCGTTCAGGGAACTTTAGACGTGCAAAAAATAAGTAAACGAAGAAATGTTTGCCACAAACAGCTATGAAAAGGAGTGGTTAGTAATTTCTTAGAAAATGTTTCTGTGCGAAAGGATGAATCTAATGATCTGGAATCTGCCATTGGTTTTCCATCGAGACAGCGCTAGACTTCGGCATAAACTAGTCATTGTGTATTTAGGTACCAGTTTTGCAAGTTGAAATATAAAGATGTATAAATTGTCTTGTACGTAGTGAATAAATTTACCCGTCTAGCGAGTCAATTCTGAAAATATATCCCTGTTCACACTCCCTATATTATACGTAATAGTCTTACGGTGAGACGAACTGAAGAAAGGGTTGCAAATGGTATGCAGGTTTGGTTACTGAAACCTTAAAACGTTTGAGGTGTTTCAAATGAACGGTCTTGTTGGTTCATGAAATGAACGTGGTGATTCATAATCATTGTTCATAGTGTTTGCTGTTTGCCAAAAATCTGCAAACAAAATGTCAAATGAAAAGATAGGATATCAGCTTCAGAACTCCTGGACTGTTCTCACACTTTGATTTTTTTGTCTACTTGTGCATTTGCACACATTTATGGATCAAACTAAGCAAAGTGTCAATATGACAATGCATATGTTCAAATCTAAATGAAATTGATGGATGAGTGTAACTAATTTTATTTTATTATTTTTTTTTATTATAGGTATAAGTGGGTACCAGTTAATCCATCGACCACAACTGCGAGTGGATCTAGTTTGGCTGAAGTCTCCAAAGTTTATTCCTTCTCAAGCATATCTAATGTTTTCTCTCAATCTGCTCCATCGACACTCTCAGCGATAAACGCTGCACTAAATGATTCCCAACCGTTATTATCCTGTTTCCCACCGACACCGGTTAAAATAAATCCGAAAGATGAGGAAACTCTACCGGATAGATTACTTGCAGTCGCTAACAATGCTTCCTCCAGTTCCAGTCAATCGTCTCCTGAAACCTCTACAACTGTTATCAAACATATTGAGCACTCGATCCCCTCTCCCCCTACATCTCTGGAAGAAGGGTCATCATCCCCCGCAGAAGACGAATCGACAGACGAAAAACCTCTTGTTTCTACAGCGATTCGATCCAAGACATCTAAACTTTCAATGAGTCAGCCACAACAAATAATACGTAAGTCGAAACTCTTTGATATTTTTACGTCATCAATCAAAATGCGAGTTGAGTTGCACTGCTTCCAGTTTTTAGGAAGTTCTCATGAAATTGAAAACAGCAATGTAATGTAATATTATGTGTGTATGTGTGTACAGTATGATATATAGAAAGAGATTAACCCTAATCGCTATAAAATATACACAACAATTTTAAGCATCAGTTGTTATGGTCCATCATCTAAATGACGGGACTAAAATCATCCACCCAAAAGCCAAGTTTTAGAGTTCTGGGAAAGGTTACCCCTTTCCATGGGAAAGTTTTAAAAAGATCGGTTAACTCATCTATTAAAATCCACCCCATGATACATGAGCTAAATGGGCTTAATTCGAGGGTGAGGAATAAAAACAAAGGAATCATGTAAAGTCGATGTAATGTTTAGAATCAGGTGCTCTTGAGGTTTCAACAATCCTCCTTTCAACCTTTCATTATCTGATGTATACAAATAATTATGACTCGTGTCCTCTGTAGGTACTTAGCTAGTTGTTTCATTTTCTGGACTCTGGAGACTGTTTATCACAAGTCCAAATGCAACTCTTTGGCAGGAATTGAAATGGAATCAAGGTTAATGAGTTTTAAATGGGGTTTACAACCCACTTCTCCTGGCGCAGTTTCACTTAGTGTTTTAGACACTAAGGAATTTTTGTAATCATCGTGTAATGCACTCCGTCGATGGTTTTGACTTTGAGATATAAGCTTTATTGTCGCTGACCTTTAATAGTATCTTCAGAAACCTAATTTAGAACTGTGATTGTAAAGTTTTACTGTGTATACTTGTATACGCAAGACGAAGAAGAACTTTTAGAAAAATAGTATTTATATGCGAGGGATAATAGATAAAAGCAAAGGCTCACTTAAAATCCAATAATGATACGATTGGTATTTATCGTTTCTCTGTGTGGCATTTTGTCACCACCGTAAAAGGACTCTTTGTTTGTCACAAATAGCTTAACGTAGGCTCATTGGAAGAGTCATTAGATAGCAACATTCAAATCTGAGAGTAACCACTATTTTAACATACCAACGCACTTTTCGGAAATCCATAACTACTCAAAGGTGTGCCATAATAACATTCGTATGTAGTTGTTAGAAATCTACTAAATTCTTATAAAAATTCTAATCTCCTCATTATCACTGTGACACTAAGGTTTTAAGTGCAAACGTCGATTCCCGATAAAGGCTGTCTTGTACTGCTGCTAGTTGATACAATGCCAACTCTTTGTCAAAAGACAGAGAGACAAAAATGATTATGCAATTGTAAAAGTATAAAGGAAGTTAGAGAAGTCTATCACACGTAGTCTAGCCGATAAAGATGCTTATTGAATTCCTTAGTACGTGCGAGGAACAAGCATATGTAACCTCAAGAAAACGGGTCTTATGGATCCACGTACAGCATTATAGTATTGAAAGTGTTGGTGACAAACACTTGTGTTAAATCGTAATGTTATTATTACTTCTCTTGACGCATCTGCTTCTTCATCTTGTTCCGATGCCTATATAGCTTCGAACTTTAAGAAAGAGTCATATTCAACCTCCAACAAGAATCTCCTAATCACTCCAGCGGAGAAATAGTTGTTGGAAATCCAGCCTCTCCTCTAAGGTATAAAATAGAGTATAAATATTTACAACTTTGGATTGTGTTAAATATTTTAGTTGGACTATTGGGTATTGACGTTCGGTATGCCGTGGGGTTTAAAAGTTTAGTATTGCCCGGTGATATAAATTAACTCAATTGAAAGGACGCATTATATACATACATTTTAAATTCAAAACATCTTGAGATTTAGGCTATGAATTTATAGCAAATACATTAAAGTTTTGAATAGAGACGAAAAGGCAGCTGAAGAGTTTAAGTTGATACGTTTCGTTGGATTGTTTTTTGAATATTTTTTTTGAAGCTTGTAAACTGAATTAAAAGTCATAATATTAAATGAGCTCCTCATATTACGATTGAGAATTGTTTAAAGCTGAAAATTGTTAGTACTATAAAAAGTAAAATATTTGAGAGAACATTTGTACAAGGAACAATATTTGACAAAGCTATCGAGAAGTTTAGAATTTAGTGATGTGTATTTAATATCGCATCTGTTCTTATGGCTTTTAATAAGACTAGGAAGATATGTTAAAAGAGAAGGAAGAAGCAGAAGGTTGTTCGTAGTAGTAGTTTGTTGGCGTATCTCTCCGTTTTTTGTTAACGTTTGCATGTTTTGTTGTTCATCATAAATGGTTCTTGTTGTCCAAGATGCTTTCTTTTCTTGAGGTTTGGCGGGAAGAGAGTTGTCATTTCGTAAGAAGGTTAAGCAACTGCAACCACAATCGCTTCCTTATAAAAATAGGGTCCTTTTTTCTTGTTGTAAACTTACTACTAGTACTAGGTTATAGATGATGATAGAACTATAACGTAGAGTTGGACTGGTTTGATGATAATGATGCTGATGATAGAAAAGAACATATGGTCAGGTCATCCGGTCCTTTATATCCTTCATCAATATCATCTACCAAAGCTCTCTCTGGTTATTTATTCCACGTAGTAGTAAAGTAATTGTAGTAAGACGAAGAAGCAGGAGTATGTTTGTAGTTTTTTCTTCAACGACCATCGTCAAACTAAATCATCCTTGTACGAATCTATACAATGGCTCTATATGTTACCATCTTATCTTAGGAAGCCAAGCCCAACTTCTTAACAAATAAGAGGTTACGGGCATAATATTATTTATAAGACGATGGTTTTAAACTGGAAAGTTTTCTTTCGTTTAAGAAAGAAGGCTGTTTGCTGCATTTCAAGTTTGTTCTCTAAACCCAAGCTGTATTATGTGAAACCGTCGTTGCTTCTTGTCATTTCTAAAAGAGCTCTTATTGAAGCTCTTTAACCTCTATACTTACGTACATGTACTGATTGTGGAGGTGCTACTACTTTTGGGTCAATGTTTTACACCCGCTATTATTATATGCATCATCCTCAGTCTATGAGTTGGGTTGAAGGTAGTTTACCAAAAGTTGTGACTACTCTAAGCTAGGGACGAAAACCTCAGGTAGAAAACCACCGTATTTTCCCATTATTAAATACATCCACCGAAGGTTACTTACCTTACAACTATTAACTCGGAGGCTTGGGCAAGATATTAAAAAGTGTAAAACGAACAGGGAATATGATCAAGGGACACTAGTGAGTAGTAGTAGCTCATAAGTTGCCCAGTGTCTTTAAACCTAGAAGAGGGTTGTTCAAGAAATCTCTATTATGGGGCACCTTTAACTGCCATAAGGACTCATGTTATCTACAATTTTATACACATAGATAGATATACTATGTTATTGTGCTTGCATATCGTATGTCTGTTAAAAGGCCCAAAGATCCCTTCTGGCAGGGGTGTAGTAAATGAACGAAGTAGTAAAATGGTCCACGCCAACGGTCTTGAAAACCTAGAAGACGAACCTTTTCCTTCTGTCTGGCTTCTTCCCTCCTTAAAAGTCCCTTGTTCCTCTTTTCTTCTGTCAAGATGTTTACGTCGTAGTGTATGTATTGTCAAGATGTTTCCTCATCAACATAAGAAAATCTAGCCCTTCTATTATGTTCATCCTATAAGGAAAAAAAACTAATTTTAAACTCGATTGTCTATATAGACTGATAAAAGTGTAGTAAACTAGTAAACGTTGGAGTTTTGAGACGGATGAACAGACTCACTTGAGTCGTGTGTATTTAGATAAGCCTTAAGGGGCTGCTGTTGGCATAAAAATAGGATTCAGAGGCTTCTTATTTCCTAACATTTAAAACGGCCTTGTTTTTGATGGCGTTGAGTTTTTTCTTGCGTCTTCTTACGCCTTAAATGCCTCACATGTATGATACGATGGACTGATATCAAAGTTAAAAGACTTATTGTCACAAGTACGGGGTCTGGGGGTGAAAACTTTACCTACGGTTTATTTTTCTCTCAGATAAAAAGTTGTTGGTTCATTGGATCTGTAGTAGAAAAGTATTGAATAAGGAATAAGATTATTTCAAAAAGGTTTAAGGTTTCTTGTATTATTATGTGCATGTCTTTAATAATATCTTCTTCAGGTTCTGGACTGAGTTGGAGGGGACACGGGCAACTCGAACAGCTAGTAGTAATCCGAGAGTATATTAAATATATTAGTCTATAAAGTAAAAAAAAAAAAAAGTATACAGCTGAATCCATAGAACAAGGTGAAGGCAGTAAGAACGTTTATAGGTTTAGAAGACGATGGAAGATAGAAAATGGATAAAGAGATATACGTTTTCATTTTCTTTAAAATTTGGTTCTTGATGAAAGAAAAAAAGGATGGCTGGGTGTTATCTTGCAGGTGTGCAGGTCGGGCTAAGTTAAGAGCTAAGAAGAGAAGATTGTAAAAATGCAAATATACTTAAATAATAATATTACAAGATTCGTAGGGAAAGATTCGATGTTTTCTCTCAAGATAAGCTACATATATTGTGTGGTAATTTGAAGAAAAGGTTTGGCCCAGGGCACACATGTGATTTAATGGAACTTTGTGACCTGACCCTGCCCTACCATATCTTTCGTCTCTCCAAGAGTTCAGCAGAAAGGCACGCAGATGATTAGAACTTTAGAAGGACTCGAATATAATCATCTCCTAACCTCCGCCTACATCGTTCACATTAACGAAGATTCACTTTCAGTCCGTCCTCCCTTATGGTTTTAGGATCTGATGGATGTTTAGCATAAGGCATAAGGAGAAGTAACTACATAATGTTTCAAATGTAGCATATCATAAAACATTCGAAACGTGGTTTGATTCATATTTAATTATTACTCATGAATCTGTAAATAGTTGTACAGTTATTACAAAGTATGTCACTGGTACTAAATAGTTGTGTGGACGATGCATGTACATATTATAAATAGCAAAGAATTAATATTAAGTGGTTAAGTTAGGTCGACCAAAATGAAACATTGTAGCCTTGGTTGATTTCGTTTAGTTTATAGCTCATGTTTATACAATGAAATGATTGTTATATTTCTGAAGACACCACGTGTTAATGCTTTAGGGTTGACTGGTGTAGAATTGTTTAATGTTGAAAACTGAAAGTTATTATGAGCCAAGAGGCAAGTGCATTCCACGGATATTTAAAGATATTCAACATTTATTACAAATTATATATTACGAATGTTATACAAGAATAAAAATTCTTCTTGCCCTCTCGAACTTGAAAGTTTCAAAGATGCCAGGAGCAAAACTGGATTATTTATACTGATAAGCGATCTGTACGAACGATTTTTAAATCCCTGCATGGGAGGCTTATTTCTTCTTGGAATTCTTCTTCACGTGCCTCTTGTTAAATGGAATGTACAATTCACCAGCTGCATACATTACATAATAAAATCCACCCTGGTTTTCTCTTGGAATTGATCGCATAGAAAGAGAAACACAATCGCATTCCATTGATCGATATCGTCTATTTGGGTTTTGAGAAGCCTTGTTTTGATATTGAAATTCCAAGTCCATTCACCAATAGGTTTATGAAGAAATCAGTGGTTGGTCGCTACGGTCTTCTCGGTCACCTTAAAAGAGTCGGAGTCAATTGTTAAATTATTGACCCACAGCTCTTTCCGAACTTGAAGGTGAGGAATGGTCTAAAGATGCATTCATTCTTGTACAATTGCATTGAATTATTACCCAATACTAAATAGAACTTTGTGACACCAATGTCCAAAAGCCTAGTTTAAATTCTTCATAAAACTTGAAATTTCTCAATGGCAAAGTATCTAAGGTATTAATTTCATTTCGAACAAGTATAACGGGTCTGGGCTTCTTTGAGAAACCCTGTTTCAATTTTGCTCTCTGGTCATTCAAGTGAATAAAGGTAATCGACATTTTTCAAATCACTTGAGCCAGCATGTCTTCACCAGCTTTATACACTCTCCATGAATGAAATAATATTATAATAAGAATGTGTTGCAACGTTAGGGTTCAAAGATTTCGTAGAGCTTGGTATTATTTCATAGACAGTTTGGTTTATGTCTGAGTTCGAGTTTAAATTGAAACTTCATTGTCAATGACCGAAATTGTAGACATAATAAGAATGAAAAAAGGATCAAATGCGAACGAGTTCTGATCTTTAGGATTATTATTGGCTTTCGGAATGTCTGTCTTGAATACACTTAGAGTCCTTTACGACTATGTTCAATGGCTTTAAAATATTAATAACATAATGTTGGTGCCTTATGGACTATCAAGCTGGGCAAGACAAGAAACAATAAAATGTAAGAAGCAGTGCAGATAGAAATCAAAAAATTTGATTTTGATGCGTCAGAAATATATTTTATGGATTGAGTGAGGACGTTTGTTTTAAATATGCTATTATAAATACAATAAGTGCAACTATAAATATCTAATGAAATGAGATTGAAAATAAATTCTTAAATATAAATGCAGATATGTACAAGTCTTAACCTCGAAAAATACTTAAGAGACTTTCAGAGACTCGAGCAGCAGCAGCTGCAAGAAATAAGTGATAGTAGTACATAAATGTAAATCAAACACGAACAACAAATTCCTACGTAACCTACTTTTTAATTCCGCTTGATGAATAAACTAGGCTCATGAAATCATTTTCTTTAAATAATTTAAGAGCTATTTAACTCTCACAGATTGAGTGTCACGTAATAATATTCATAATGTATGGTTAGGTTGGATCAAGTTGGATTGACCCGGCTTGAAGACTA
>JAQGBQ010001545.1:0-11250 GCA_034698485.1 Vertagopus arboreus
ATGATGGTGCAACTGTTAAGCCTGGAATGCAATTGTTTAGAATGCGTGTGACCGGTACGCTTGATTGATTATTTTTTGGATTTTAAACTTTATTGATAACTGACGTTGTTTTTATAGACGGAGCATCCGCGCCAGCCTCTACCCCGGCTGCTGACGCTCCAGCTCCACCACCAGCGGCTGCTGCGGCACCTCCTACACCCCCACCACCTACATCTGCTCCAACGCCTCCACGTAAACAATCTTTTATTTTAATATTTGTCAAAGAACCTCTTTCAAATGAATTGAGTTTTAAAGTGTCTCGTTAATATACTTAGCTCCAGCAGCGGCGGCTGCAGCACCTCCCCCAGCCCGACCACCTCCACCTCCTCCAAGGCCAGTAGCCCCAAGGGAATCTACACCGGTGTCATCCATCCCTCAAATGGGAATGGTTGAGCCAAGGGTTAAGGTAATAAAGCCTTCGCAATCATTGTGTTGAAACAGATTTAATAAATGCTATGATTTATTGTTGTAAAGGTACCACCTAGTGACCCTTCCAAAGAAATCAGCGGGACTAGGACAGAACAGCGTGTGAAAATGAACCGAATGCGTATAAGAATTGCCCAGCGACTTAAGGAAGCACAGGATACCAATGCAATGTTAACCACGTTTAACGAAGTTGATATGAGGTGAGCATAGAAAGAAGAAGGATATAAAGTGGTTGTATGTAATGGTTCTTGCCTAGACAAAGTTCTTACAAATTATTTATTTCAGTAACGTGATTGAATTGAGAAAGTCACTCGGAGAATCATTTGCCAAAAGACACGGATTTAAAATCGGGTTTATGTCTCCTTTCGTGAAAGCCGCTGCATATGCCTTGGTAGACCAGCCAGTTGTAAACGCTGTAATTGATGGCCAAGATGTTGTCTACAGGGACTACGTAGATATTTCAGTAGCAGTTGCAACACCCAAGGTAAAAATACAATCTCAAGTCTGCAGTTGTAAACAGTTTTTACCTAGGGAAAAGTTAAGATCTATTAGCGAAAATGGTAGACAAACGGAAGTTAGGGCAAAAGTTGAGCCATGAATTTACTCGCTATTTATATGGAACTTTCTCATTGTTCTTCAGGGATTGGTTGTTCCGGTTCTTCGAAACTGCCAGGACATGGGGTATGCTGATATAGAAAGGGGAATGGCTGCACTTGCTAGTAAAGCCCGAGATGGGAATTTGGCTGTAGAAGACATGGATGGTGGAACTTTCACCATCTCTAATGGAGGAGTGTTTGGGTCACTCTTCGGAACACCCATCATTAATCCTCCTCAGTCGGCTATTCTTGGAATGCATGCAATCGTGGAAAGACCGGTCGCTCGTAATGGACAAGTAAGTGGTTTTTTGTTTATTTTGGTTTTGGAAGGCCGATTTCCCCCGAGATTTCACATCCATTGTCCTTGTCTCACATCTCTTAGTGTGATTCCCTAATGGACAGATGTTTTATTAGTTTCTGTTTTTTTTCTATAATAGGTGGTTATACGACCAATGATGTATGTAGCATTAACTTATGATCATCGACTTATTGATGGACGTGAAGCTGTAACTTTCTTGAAGAAAATCAAGTCTGCTGTTGAAGATCCCCGCAGTATGCTTATGGACCTGTAAATTATAATAATTGTAAATCTTACCAAACAAAAGTGTCGTCTTTTCTGTAAGCAAAATAATGTTCGCTTTCCTTCTTGCAAACTAAAGTGAACTATGAAGTTTAACTATAAGATGGCTAATGAGCCTCCATCTTAATTATTACCTTCCGATACAATGAAGTAGTCACAATAAATTGGAATAGTCAAGTACTTTTTGCGTTGATCTTAGCTTGTTTTAATAAGAAGAAGATAGATCTGATAGATTGGTTAGCTGTTTAATAGTATCAGTTGTGACTTTTACTTTCTTTCCATTATTGATCCTTTGTATACGTAGTCGTAGTTCATATTAGCTAGTTCTTTCACATGGAGCAAGAAGAATTGGTAAATTAGAAATCTCTTAATTCAACTCCATCCTTCCTTTTCTAAAACACTCATTGAAACGCTGAAGATGAGTTCAATTCACTTCAATTATTCTCTAATCCTTTCCTATACAGTTTAATTTCATGTCTTACAACGCGCCTCTAATAACTAATTGCTAATGAGCTTACCTTTATTAACTCATTTCTCTATTTCCAAATCCAGAGTTTTCACACCAACTTGGGCTCAGTTAAGTTTTTGTGAGCGTTTGCCTTTCAGGGAATAGAATATGGGTCATTAGTTTTGGATCTTGTTCAGCATATGGAATTACAGTCTTGTGTAATAAAATCAAAATGTTTATTGGCAAAGAATATCATCAAGATCAACTCGGGATTTTTTTTTTACAAAGTCCAAGTTTACATACTGAGTTAAATATTTATTTTATTACCACAGTTATTCCACATATTTATGATATATCCATGCATGTGTACATTTTTCAGTTACTTATCATAATAACTATATTACCTATAATATAGGATGGATAAACAAAAAGTAGTAGTAGCCATATATATTTTCTTATACTATGATAAGCCGCTGTGTCGTTCACTGAATAATTCTACTATGAAAATTGATACGGCATATAACGGACATCGTGCTTTATTTTTATAACTTTGAAACGAAAAGATAAAAATATATAGGAGGCGGAAGTTGATTGGAAGTTTCTTATTAGATTCCTTCATGTTTTTTTTATAAATCTTTCCCTTAACGCTAGTGAGTGATGCATTTAGTCCTTGAATGACATTATGGGCGAAGCTGCAGCAGGTATTTATTTATTGATTGATGAATGAGTTCATCTCGACTTAATCTTGAAGAAGGAAGAAGGGAAGTTGTTTTAGCACCATTAATATTTTAAACGACTCTTTCCTTTCTTGGTTGAACAGTTTGTTGTTATGATCCACCGAATAGTATCTTCTTGAACGCCTTTCGGAACTCCTGGAAAAGTATAATATGTAATGCATAGCATTAGGAAAAGAAAGAACCACTCAGAATATTATATAGAAGTGTAGAGGTTGTGTACCTGATTGAAGATCGTGTAAATGATGGGGTTCAAGCAGCTGCAAAATAAGAATTATAATTATATAGCGACTATATCATTATTATTCAAAGTCAGGTAAAGTTAAAATATTGAATGTTCAGCATATAATGTACAAAAGGATTCTCACATCCGAATGTATAGTTTCGCAAAGATTTGAGGATGGGAATAGAGGTTTAGGCTTAGGATATTAGGATTTAAGGAAGTGAAAGTGAATGATGTGTGAAAGTAGTGCCACAAACCTGTTTGCATATCCTAACCACGTCGTGAGTAGAAATGTAGTCAATGAAGGACCGCACTGTTGCTTTAACATGGAACAAATGGCGTCCATAATGTTGCAGGTAAAAAACGGTAGCCAGCAGAGTAGGAAAAGCCCTGAAATATCAACGAATTTCATAATAAGGACCCAAGAGTTATAGTAGTGGAAGTGAAAGTTGTGGTGGAGAAAGCAATAGCGTTTCTTCCACTTATATTTTAGTGGCAATGTGGGTAGTATAATAATGAGGACAATATTTCTACGGGATATGAGAGGAGAGTATGAAAATATATTGCAGGCGGTGAAAGTGGATTTCCGTTAAAAACCTCTCGGCTTAAAATCTAGGTTAGTTACCCAAGACAATGGCTAATGTTTTAGTAGCCTTCCTTTCACGTTTAGCCGAAGACTTTTCTTTCTTCCTCCGACTGGCTTTATGGGCTTTGCAAATTGTGAACCGACTTGCTTCAGGTTTTTTGCTACTTGTCGCAGACTCCCCACACGAAGACTTCTTGTCCCCTTCCTCCTTCAGTCCGTTCCGTTTGCACGGCTCCTGCATTATATTCCAAGACAAAAGGATTGTTAAAGTACACACGGATACAATGAGAAAGAGAGAGTCGAATGCTTAGAACATCAAGAAATATTAGAAATCTATAGAATCCTCCACCAAACTTGGAATTAGTAGAGAGAGAAAGTGGAGTGAAAGCAGAACATCCAATTACTTATCACTATAGACAAGTTAACCACGACCCTCTTCATCATCCGCATGGCTTCTCATTTAATTTCCTTTATCTTCTGACACCATCACCCTTTCCATTCTCCTTGCTCTTCATTTTACAACAATGTCACTCCTCTTTTAGCAAATTTAAACACATAGTCTTTAGTCCTTCACGAAGAGATGGATTGGAGAAAGTAAATAGATGGAATAATAGATAAATGTTAGTCCCCATTCTTACACGCCTTACCATAGACCTTTTACATAGAGTGAAATAGATGGATAGTCAGAGTGGTTGGTAGTAGTTGATGCCGTTTTAATTTTGATGGGCTGTTATAATGTTATCTACTTTCTCTCTCTTTATTGTCCTTTGGGCTCAAAGGTTTAAGTAAAAAGAGGACGAAGTCGATTCAGAGGTGAAAGGACGAGGAGGTGTTGGGAAAAGGCAAAAAGCTTGTCTAATGAAACTCCTTTTCAAGGAGTCAGTCGGAGAGTTGACACGATCTGCCTGGGCTTCAATCCTTCTTTGCTTAGTAAGGAGGAGAAAGTCATAGTTGAGGAAATTATGAAGACTATAGGCTGAGATGGGAAGTGTTCATATTATAAAAGTAATTAACGCTTGTACAAAGGAGAACAAGAGGAGACAATCTCATCAGCACCGTCACATTTCCTTCCACACAGCTTTCTCCGGCATCAAACGACCCTCTCGAGTATCTACATTCATCCGCTTCTATTCTTACTACTGGAGACCAGTACTAAACTCTTTCTGGACATTTATTCTTTCGTTCCATGCTCTTAGAATTCTAAGAGTTTCATCTCCCCTTTGGCAAGTGTGAATAAATTGAAATAAACTCTTGGCTCAGGCATGAGAGAAGAGCTGAAGAGGTGACCAAACTGCTCTAGGAACATAATAAATTCTTGACCAAAAGAGTTTTTCTCTCGTCTTAGTTCTTCTATGATGACCGTACCACTTGAGATGTCTACAAATAAAAGAAAATCAATTTCCTCTCTCCTAAACCCTTTTAGAAATAAGAAAGGCTGAAGAACTCGAGTGACGAGAGGTTCTTTCTTTTCAGTATAATAAATAAATAACTATGTGTGTCTCAGACTAGCTGAAAGGATATGTGTGAGTAAGCAAGCACATGGCAATCTTATGAGTTACAAGCCCCGTCTATTTTTAACAAGTTTAGCTCTTTCTAAATTGCAATCCCTTTTAGTATGGGTAGTAACAGTAGTAGTAGTGGCTTGGCCTTTGAGACTTCAGACTCGTCGTGGGTACTCTAGTGAGAATTCGAAATTGATGTGATTTTCTCAAGCGTTTTAAAGGCCTTGGCTTAGGAAATATTGATAATACCGTTGCATTTAGATACATGTACGTACTACAGAGACCTAAGGAAAACAAGGTATTCTTTCTATACTTTTCCATCCACTCGAGAAGACCTACTTTCTTTCATGACTTTCACGACTTTCGCCCGATTGGCTTCTCCACTCGCTTGTTATTTGAGAAGATGTATCCTTCTTTCATCTCTTTTTTTTCTTGGTGAGTTGTGAGTCTTGTGTATATATGAGCAGTCGATTTGTCACCCAGCAAGCCATGGGATGATGTACAAAGGTCAGATATAATATAAAGACATGAGTGTTCACTCCTGCTGGAATGGAACTTACATGAGGTGGAAGGGAAAGTTTGGGGCTGGCTGGAGACGGTTCTTGTGGAACAGGATGAGGTCCGTCTTCCATGTTCGAGGCCGCATAGCCAGAGTCATGGTTCCCATTCTGCTCCACCCGGCCCAACGTCCCTCTGAAACTACAAGCACACGTTTACCAACATGAACCACTTTAATATAAAAATACCTCTCTAGCTTCACAGCTTCAATTTTTCGAATATCTTCTGCTTTCCTATGCCTCGATGATCAAAAAGGGTTTCGTTTGATCCTAAACGGACTCTTGGGGTTTGGTCTTTGAACAGTTGTAATTTCGTCACCCTTGTACTAATTTTAATTAAATGGCAGAAAGGAGGAGACCCCGGGGTGTGGAAGTATGCCATTTAGGTTTGGATCCATTACCTCTCTTCATTTCTGACAGATTCAAGTACGAAAGCTGCGGCCACTTGATTGTTAGCTATGATTTGGCACTCGTCCGCAGAGTCTGGAGAGCCATCACCATCTCCATCATGATCATCGTCACCCTCTCCGTCATCCAAATCCTTGTCATCATCCCCCTCCTCCTGTCGATTCAATTCAGTATATTCAATTTGTAAAAAATTGTTTTGTTTCTCATACTACATCGAGCTTCTGCGACGTAATCCGAAGCAAAGGTCAAGTGTTAAAAAAAGCTCTGCATTAACTTTTCGTTTCCTGCTTTCTTTCACTAAGCCCATTGTTAATGCTCGATGTAATACGTTAATACTCAACGAAAAGGATGCAGCAGGAAATTGGGTTATTTTAGGACAAGATTAAGCATTTAGAAGACATCATTAGTCCTAACTAGAATTTGTTTCCTAGAGATAAATGTATAGAGATGATTATACGTAATGACGTTGTACACAGGATATGTAATAGAGCTGTTGCAACCGTGCAGTACAATAAGTTAGCAGTCGTTACATTCTTGAGAGTGGGGATTAATCTTCCAAGGCTTTTAAATCAAGAAAGGGAATAAGAGAACAAGACAGCTTAAAAGTGGACTTGGTAATCAATACAAAGAAGTCGCCTACTGGCTAGACACGGTTGCTTTTATATTTTGTAAATGCTGTCTCAAGTTTTGGCATGACTGCTGTATGGATAAGTTAAATGTTGTTTCTAGATTATATATGATGACAAAAAGAGCTCCGCCCTTGAAGAGAAAATGGATGTCTTGGCTAGAGTGTGAAGACTGAAATTCAAGAAAGAGAAAACAATAGAGAGTGAAAGTCTTCTTGGACAAATTGTCATTCATGCAAAAGTGACACGGAAATTCCATTGTGGTATCCGTAGATATTCCATACAACATACATCCATCACCCAAATGCTCATCATTGTATTCAACATTTAGATCTGTCTCATGTCATGTCAACCAATTTCAATTTTAATGTCAGCTATACATAACATATACCTTATATATCTATCCACTTTTTCCTTTATTTATTGCATGTATACTTAGAAAATCATAATCAATACAACTATATAGGGTATAAAGGAATATATGGACTCTCTGGCAAAATTATGCGTGTCTCTCGTGGATTCTCAACCACAATTGGTTTTAAAAAAACATGCCTAGGACATATCAACTGTCCATTCACAAATTCACGATTACGATTTGAAGGGATTCTATAGTAGTACGAGTTATTTTTGTTGGGCAAGTGAAAGTTGTGAAATTGGTGAAGCATATACGACGGATTACCATGAAATGCTTTTAAAGGACTTAGATCCTATTATTATCTTCAGGCGCTTTGGGCTAATATTGGATATGACATGCGGTTTTCAAACTTGAAACCAGACAAACGCCGTAGGACTTTTCTTTAACGCAAAAGTTATCTTTACTCCAAAGTCTTAACTCTTTAGCAGGAATAGAGAGACATGATGTAATAGTTTTTTATAGCATACCTGACTACCACTGCCGGTATTCGTACACTTTTCATCATCCACAGTCTGTGATTTTGGAAGGGTCAGGCTGGACGGTCCTCCAAGTGTGGTCTCGGCTAATCTCTTGGTTTGAGCCAGATTTTCAATCACAGTCCCACCAGCAGCTTTCCCATGTCCTGTCCCCGCAGCCTTCTTTGCTCTCTCCCGAATCACCTAATTAGAGTCATTAACAGCTTTAATTCAACCAAACTTTTCCATCATCAAAACATAACTCTGGACTTAAATTAATTAACATAATATTGCTTCAAGGGAAAAAACAAAGCCATGCAACTCTGATCTGATCCTTCTCAGATTTCTAACATCCTTTAATACATTTCAAGATACCGATACCAAACTGCCTACCCTAATACTTCTGCAACATTCACGAAGAAGATACCTAATTAAATTCCACTAAACTTTCCATCCCCTTATAGTTTTTGTTTTTCCCGACATTTCCCCACGGAAGAAAAGTTTCCCGTTTCCTTAAAGAACGCACGTTGCGTCGTCAGAATAAAGAACTCCAGCTCAACTGCTACTCTACACAACTATAGAATGCATTATTGAGTCTTGAGGGGAGAAGAAAGTGGATAGTGATGATGATGAAGTTAATGTATTTATTGGTTTCGTAATAAATGCTCTTATATGAAGAAATATATTCTTCCTTCAATGTCTTGCTATCTTCTTTGTGGTCTAAGTTCGTTATTCGTGAAGCGTGGCGTGGCTGTATTATAAGGATTTCTAGAATCACTTTTCCCTCTGAGAAACTTTTGTTTTGACAAGAGGACGCAATTAATCCGTACAAGAGTGGAATATCAATCCGGAAATACGGAGGCAATCTTCCAATGCAAGATAAATAGGGTCAAGCAAACTTTACTTATTATACTTCCTATGAAGTATTATATACCTATAGCTTTCCACCTACTTGCCAACAATCTGTGTCCATGCATATGTCGTAAATATTAGAAAGACCACTTTACCCATCAGAACTTATTTTTACTTTGAGTCCAAGCCTATATTCTATATTTTATGGAAATCTATCAAAACCTGTGCAAAGAAAATTAATAGTGTAAGAATAATTTAGGATCTTATTGTTATGTCAAAAAGATGTAAACCGTAATGATTGGGACTCTTACAATAGTATTGAGTTTTATTCTTACGACATAGTAGCCTTTGTAAAGCTGTAATAAAGTACCCTGAACGGGTTGAAAAGCCCTTATTGAAGTCTCTGTATAGTAATTCAGTGGAGCAAAGAAAGAAAGGACTTTCTTCATATAAGTTCCGTCAGAAAATGTTGAGAATGCAATAGAGGATTTATTAGTCACGCCCTGCAAATGTGTGCTCATTCTCCCAAGAAATCACAAAGGCCTGTCTCTTTTAGATTCTAACTTAATTCCATCGGTAAAAGAAGGGAACTTTGTTTTAAAATTTTCTCTCTGCTACTAGGTTGACTACGAATTTCCTTATGAGTTCATCTTACGTACAGGTTTTATTGTGCAATGGTAAGGAAGAATACTATGACACTGCAAATATATATATTCTCCTCAGGCTAAGTCTTAAAAGATTTTGAATCTCTTTGTGAATTTTATGGAGTGCAGCATGCTATTATAACCCTTTAAATGTAAAGTAAAAATAAAAACTATTCAAAAGATTCAAAGAAGGTACATATGACAACTTAATCCCATATCAAAATCTTGACGTAGCGTGTATCCTCGGGATTAATGACAAACAATGGCCCATCTTTCTATTCTTAGTCTTCGTTGTCAGTTTATTATGGATGGATTGGTCGGAGGAGTTTCAAAGTTTGACAGAATACTACTACGTAGTTAATACGGTTAGTATTAGAATGAATCTTTGACTGATAAATGTTAAAAAGTGAATGAATTTTTAACAGATAGCTAAGAAATACCTATAATAAGCTCATTTAAATACAAAACTTGTAAAACCTCATATGTAAGAATCTACGAATAGTTAATCTGAATTATTATAATAATCGTGTCGTAAGAGCGACTTTGAAAACTGAGTGAAAGCTAATACAATTTAGTTCCGGGGGTCCTTGACAGAAACAGTTGAGCAGTTAAGTGATTAAGTATACATATATAGCTGGTACGTAGATACCTGAGTTTTTTTAAAACTTGAACTATGAACTAGTCTATATAATGTAAGATAAAAAAAAACTTTAATATTTGAAATCAATCCATCATGCTGATAGAAATACAAAATGTTCAGACTAAACTTTTCGGTTCAAAAATAATAAAAATTTGAGCAGTTCCATAAAAGAAAGTCATATAAGAAATATAGGCAGAGCATACGCAAATGTATGTAGTTAAAGTTGACTTTCACTCCGATTAATTTGACTCATTTCTATTTTTGATTACTTTTGATTTCTTAAAAAGTCAGTTATACCGTTGGAGTAATAAATAAAAGTTAATAAAATGAAATAAATTTTGTTGGTTTTTAAGATAAGCGAAAATGAAATCTAGGTGCCACTTCAGCAAATAAATTCTAAGCCTGACCGGGTGATATCCTCAGAGTTAATGTTTTTAGTTTTTTTTTTTAAAAAAAAAGAGCAGAATATAATGAAAAATGAATTTGTTTGTCATCTAAATAATTTACCTTGAAAATGCGATAGTAAAGGTAGACGAGAATAGTGCATGGGATGTAGAAAGAGCAGAGAGACGAAAAGAAGACAAAGTAGTAGTTATGAAATGTACACAAGGAGACGTCGACAGGTTCAGGGGGGGTGTTGAGTCCGAGGACAATTGGCGATCCCACAAGACACGAGAACACCCACACAAACACGATCGTCAACCAAACTCGAGTATTGCTCTTGTGTTTGGCGTATTTTATCGGCTGGGTCACCGCTATGAACCTGCAACACGAATATACAAATCAAAAGATTATTAGTACAGCTCATCCATCATCAACAACAATATCCATTAAGACTAATATTAATCCGGTACAAGGACATAAAACACTTTCTCCATAAACAGCAACACATGACGCCAATAAGCATTATAGCGATGTATGGCTATAAATAAGTACCAAGACATTCCAAGTCTTTAAAGACCCCACGTTACAAATTGTTGTTGGTAATAGTTCAAGTGGTAGTGGTGTGGTACTAGTTGTTGCTTTATGGAATGTAGCTAATATAATTCTCGCAGTAGATAATCCATTTGAAATGAAAATGGGGATGACAGTAGGAGCATTTATCAAGAGCAAGGAGACTTGACAAGTTTTTGGTATTAAAAATTCAGTTGATCTATGATCTTTCAAGGATCATTCACTACATACCCAACAATAATTCATTCAAACTCTAGTTTATAGTCTGTTCTACTATGAGTAGCTTCGTAAGTTATTTCCGGTGAACGGTCCTTTCTACCAGCGAAAGTTATTTGTTTACGAAAAAGCGTATTCAAGCTCATAAAAACACACCATTGATCAAAGAGTAGGATTTTTTAACAGAAGAAAATGGTGATGAGATGACACCAAGACTCCTATTATGTATTAGACTTGCCATTGACGCCATTATTAAAATACAGAGAATTATAATCAGAGCCCGGATATTTATTTATTTATGACTTTTTTATATTACTTCAAAACGTTGTCTAACCAATATACAAGTTCG
>JAQGBQ010001546.1:0-11243 GCA_034698485.1 Vertagopus arboreus
CCCCACAATCAATGACACCAAGTAGAAGTCAATCTCCTCGAGCAGCTGGGCTCCATTTACGAAATACTGTTCAAGCTTCTCCAACGACTAATTCTTCAGCCGTTGTATCTCCTGTTGTTGCAGGCGGTATTCACAACTCCAATACTTTGGTAAATTGTGAAAGGTTGTCGCATCCAAATACTGTGTCAGAGGGAATTGTAACTTCGAGTTCCAGCTCACAAAGCTCTGTGACGCTTTCGAAACCTTCTCAAAGATCCGTAAGCCGTATTATTTAATCTTTATTTTTAAATTAATCTCAAAAATCATTCTTTTAATAATATTCTAATATGCTTGGTTTATAGAACATGTCAGACCGGAAAGGACGACCATATATTGCTGGAGTTTCAACTCTCAGTAATCCGGCCCCACCCCCTCCTCATTCTGTCACACAACTTCCGTTAAATATTTCTTCTTTAACTTCAACAACCTCGCCGTCGACTAGTTTAGCAGTATCAACAGTTTCAATGACAAATTCGTCCCTGCTTTCTAGCAGTCAATCTTCTGCAACTCAGCAGCGGCTGGGGCTAAATTCTCATTCTTCTCAGTGTATGCCTCTTCCGTGTTCCAATAACAATGCCTCTTATACAAACTCGACTTCCAGTGTTTCTTCTAGTGGAGATTGTGCACAGATGCCAAAGTCTGTCTCGTGTTCGAATTCATCGACAAATCTAGTGACTAGTGGTGGCATGAACAACTCTAGTTTAAGTACAGTAAACACCAGTGCCTATAGTAGTAACAATTTTAACACAATATTAAGTATATCATCGTCCGCAAGTGCATACCCTGTCCCACTACCGCAACATCACGCTGTAAATCAATCGATGATGACAGCAGCAAATAATTACAGCGAATCATTTAATAACCCTACGTCAATGGGATTAGTGAATACTGTAAATGCAGGAGGTTACGGAAATGCACATAAAAGCTCATCCTCAATTCATTCCCAGTCGTCGTCGTCGCAGGGAAGAATGCAAGCAAAGTCCAACTCGGTGTCAAATCATAACCAGCAGTCCGCTAACCAACTTGGTGCTCAACAAGCGCAGCAACATGTCATACAGCAGCTAATGGGACAAGTGGTTGGTCAGTTGCAGCCTTCATCCGCGTCTGTAAACAATTTAGTTGGTGTCGTTACTCATTCCAGTTCTATGAACACACCATTACTCAGCTATGGTCATCCTTCTGGTGCTCTTAATAATCATGGCCATTCTAATTACTCGGGTTACCCTCCTACCGGCGTTTCTTTCAGTGCAATGGGAGGACCTGGTACTTTCCGACCTAATCCTCAAGCTCCAATGCTAAATCGACCCGCTGCTTTCATGCCGTCTCATCCTGGTTCAATGATGAATAACCAAATGGTCATGAAACAACAACAGCAGCAGCAGTCACAACAACAACAACAACAGGATCAACGAAATCACACAGGAGGAGGCCATAGCTCATTGAGGAAGAAAAATCCTTCAATTATGACTAATCATAACACTCCTAAAAGACGTAATAGTAACAATCCTGTTTCTACTGGGTCGAATTCAGCTGTAACGACAACCATGGGGAGTAATTCCAGTTCAATTGCAGCACCGGCGGCTCAAATTGTAAAATCAGAAGAAACAAATGAAATGAAGGACCGGACTAATAACATTCTGGTAGTTAGTGCTAATCCTCCTAAAAATCCTCCTCAGCATCAAGATAACAGAGGAAAAATTTATCATCATCCCAATTCCGGGTTCAGTAATGGACCGATCCCAGTAGGTGAACGAGTCTCGACAAGTAGCTCAAATACTAGCAATACGCTGAATTCCAATACTGGAAATCCGACACCTAACCAGGTAGTCAGCTCAGCAAATGTATCAGGTAGTTTAAAATAATATAAATAATCTTATTTACTTTTTTGAAACAGTGAATTTTTGTTGGAACTTTTATTAATGAACATTTTGTATTACAGGACCAGTAGTGATGACAAATACTCCAACAAAATGTGAAGACAACTTACATAACGATGTAGGAATTATGGATTATGGCATAGCAGCGGCTTCTCAGTTACCAGCGTACCATTCCAGTGGACATATTTATGGTCATTCTGGGCCATCATTTATTCCAATGCAGAATGGATATTTACCACAGTCTTATTATCCCAATCCTGTGACAGGTCCACCGGTTGGAATGAATACTGCTGGGCCTCCGTCTACAGAAATACTGATGAATCCTGGTCACGTCCAACCTCCATATCCATTCACGTTTCCATTTACGATACCCCCACAACAGCATTATGGGAATCCATCTATAGCTAGTAAAACCGTTTGTGCCAACAATCCTGTCGCCAAAGACTCGTCGTCTAAGACGTCTTTACCTGCCATGGGAGCTGTTGGATCCTCATTATCGAGTGATTCAAAGCTCATGAATGATACTGGAGTACCATTTGGTCGCTCCGGACAACCCCCACCACCCTCCAATACTCAAGTAGCAGCTAGTTTAGGTGGTTTGGGATTGACACACCCACCGTCTTTGGTACCGATGCCTTCGTCTCATTCTCCCATGACTTCTCAACCCATTCGATCTCGTGGCGTGGTTCTCGAGGTTGGTGGCCACGTCGCAAGTGAGTACTCTAAATTATAAGATATTCTAAAGTGTTACTTTTTGAAGGGTTTCTATTATTCCGTTGAAAGCTACATAAACTAAATTAATGTGTATTTATAGACGCAGAATTTCCTTCCCTGAGTTCACTGGAAAATGCTCTCATGCCTCCATTGGAGGACCCTGTAGAAGTTAATTGCAGACCAAGAAAAATATCTTGCTATAATTGCGGCTCAAATACCCACTTAGGTCCAGAATGTAAAGAAGCTTCAATGGAAGAGATGACACGAAGTAAGTTTTGTAGTAGCAGCACTTTAATAATCCGTGGGAGGTATTTTTTTTTATATTGGAGTATTTTAAAATTATTTTAGAACAATACCGTCTGAATTATGGTGGTCCATCTTCAACGGAAAGTAAAGACGGAGAATAACAATAACTGATGCCGACGCAAACGAGGAAGAAAGACTGTGAACATGAAGTTATATTATGAATAAATGAATCAAGACAAGATGGATCCAAAGTCGATGGTCGATTGCCAGTAGATGTTTGCAATATGAATTCTAGTTGGAATTGCTGACGTTTGATAACCTTGTGATCACTTATATTGTCGAGTGTGAAGTCCACCCTGTCAATTTTTAAATAGGTACTCCTGGTTTTGGCATTTATGAGTATCTCTTATTAAAATGGGACGAGGAATGAGGAGACATCCTAGGTGATATTGTACGTACGTGTTAAATATCTTTTTCCACTGTCGATCCGAAGTTTGTTCGAAACGTAACCTTCTCTAGATGAAGGAAAACAAAATTATCAAATTATTCGTTTTAACTTTCAATTGTCTATAAACTTGAACAAGTTAATTGATACCTCATTAATTATTAGAGGACTAAAGTGGTTGCGGTGCAGAGGACTTGTTTCATGCTTAGGGTTTGTTCTACCTTGATAAGATGTCAATGGTCACGACTTCGGATTTGTTACCTAATACTATATTGATTTATTTAACACGGCTTTTACGTTAATTAAGGATTTTCTATTTTTGGTTATTTACCTTTAATTTTTTTTATGTATAGTTGCTTATCAGCTTGTCACAAGTTGTGCCATAAATATTACAGTCAGTTAGAAAGATTTACAATTATAATGTTAAAGCACTGGAATTCCCAATAATCCATAAATCTGAATTTGCTTCAAATTAGAGATGTCAAAGAGATCTTTTTTATGAGATTAGTAATTAATTGGATAATGGTTGAGGAGTTTATTGAAAAATAAGTTCTCAGCGTTCTACATCTCAATCTTCTTAATTACACTTTACATATAAATGTGCCAGATCAACTTTATTTAGAAAAAAACCCAGTCAGATTTTAAAGTAGTTTCGTTGTATTAATTATCAGGTGAAATAGTTTTCTTCATTTCATTTTTTGTCTTGTGATTTATAATAAGCTCAAATCAAATGCAATTTCTTTGCTGTGTTTTGTATATCATGAATTTGTTAGACTTTGGTTTTGGTGACCGTGGATCTTCGTAATCTTCTCTGTATGAAAAAAACTTCTAATAAGTTCTTGTAAGTAACCCACGTTCCTTAACTTACGTTTTTCCTTTACAATTTTGATATTATAAGTAGATCTTGTCATTTGAACAGAGAACTAGTCATGCTCAGACCCCAGCAGCGTCTGACCAATTTGGTCGCTGCTACTGGTATCACGTTTAAAAATAACTTTAATTGATGCAATTTACGGTTCAGTTAAATGAGGTTTTATATTATTAATTCATTCGGGTTGCCTGTCTGTCGACGTTTTATGTAAGCCATTCTCAATTCAAGAATTACCATGAAATAATTAATTCTTTTAAAGTTAGTCAATTGAAATTTCGGGTAGGTGTGTGATTTTTTCATATAAAAACTATACATAATTGAAAAGGTCAGAGTAAAACATTTACGGATTTAGTTAAATAAAGGTGATTCATGCAAACCAAGCCAAACAAACGACTTCGTAGTAAGCTAAAGAAGGACTGATAATTCTGAGACGTAAGAGAATAAAATACATGCAAGTCGATCGTCAAATGCCGCCCCATGCACGCAACCAGTTAACGAAACTGCTAACCAATTAGAATTATTACCGTTTACACATACAAGTCATGTACAGATTTGATTGAATGCTTGCATCTTAAATTTACGTGAACATGAACTTATACAGTAGTTAAATAAACTATAATAATTATGCTGTACGTCTAGATAGGTTACGATCTGTACTCATCATAGCAGGAATGTTATATATACTAAAGAAATCATTTTTGACATGAATAAATAATATATATATATATCTATATCAGTAATGTATTATAATGATAGTTTGTTCAACCACCGCAGAAACGGAAAAAATTGTGAAAAGAAAAATAAACAAATAAATGTCGACAAAACGGATTCGCCTTTTAAAATAAACCAATTGTAAATATTTATTTAATGCAAATAGTGACACAATATTTGTTTTCTTTCCAACATTCGTTTACATCTATTTGACGCATTTGGAGTAATTGAACCCTTTTACATACATTTTATTCAGTGTAGTCTTTAGATAAGCTCTGGAAGTTTGCATCACGATGAGGAGATTTGATTTGATATTTCGTCAACTTATTATTTATATTGAGATTTAATTATGCCCATATATATTTTTTAAGTTAAATCTTATAATATACTTCTCAAAGACCACCGCGGTCTGAGTACGAATGGAATTTCTTAATATCTTTAAAATTGTAACAACATGATGAGAAATCAGTCAACGTCATTCGTGACTTGATTAATAATTTCTAACATTCTATATATCATCAACTTTCAAAGATTCAAGTTTGCAACACCTAAACCAAGGTGTAAACGTATTTGTGATAAATGCGATTTCGAATTAATGCAGCCGAGTATTATTGTAATTACAGTAGTAAATAAAATTAAAATGTTCGGAATTTTTATGTCTTGGCCATATGCCCAGATCCGCAGTAAGTTGACATGCTGTGATCAATGTGGACTTGTTCTCCATTTACTTCCACAATTTGTTGACCTGCATTCTTCTCTTCGAGGTGATGGTCATCACAAAATTCCATAATGCGGTCCATAGCAATCAGTAGTTGCTCTTTTGGGACTGTAAGAACGATCCTGAAGTAGTCTGGGTAGTCAAAGCACTACAATATAATAATAATAGTAATAAAGTCAGTTAAATTTCATACATCTTTTTTTATTATGTCAAACAAAATATGTCTGACCTTTCCAGGAAGACAGAAGACAGATTGTTCTGAAACAAGTCGTTCGACAAATTGGAACTCTGTTGCAAATTCTGGATATCTCTCCATTTCGATTCCAACCTTTAATTTTTTTTAAATGGGGTTTAAGATGTTCAAGTATAGAATATTTGTAAGCTATTATAAAGTTTAATTTTACCATCATGTACATAGCTCCTTTAGGCTTTACTGGATGAAGACCTGGACAGAGTTGCATTCGTTCAAATGCAATTTCTGCATTAGCCTATGATACATAGAAAATAAATTTTAAATTATTCTTATTTAATTTTTAAATTGTCACTAAAGGCTCTTTAGTACAGGTCTGGAATTACCTGCACTTGACCGATCGTGTCATCAAAAAAGGAATTTGGGGTGTTCTTTAAAATATCTGGCAAAGCTCCTTGAACCAAAGTGTTACTACCAATAAGCCGTTGGCTTAATGCCTGAAGTGCGTCCCGAATCTATAAGATAATCATAACAGATTAGATATGCAAATTTTTACAAATACTTTTAAATTTCTAAATCCTCTTTTAATAAGTTATACCTCTGGGGTAAAAATATTTTTTCTATCATGAATTAGAATCCATCCCATTCTCCATCCTGGTACCAAGAATCTGGAATTTAAAAAAATGTGAAATATTGGTTGCTATTTTATTTTTTTAAATTGCTTTCACCATCAAATATTATTTACCGTTTTGTGAGACCACTGCAAGTAAGTATTGGCACATTTTTGCTGAGTGTGGCTAGGGGATGGAATGTTTCCCCTTTAAAAACCTAATATAATAACGAGTCAGAATTCATGAAACAATGTAGAATTTGATTTATAATAATCTTCATATGTTGATAGATATAATTTTCTTACAAAAAAGTCATAGATCTCATCTGCGATAATAGGAAGGCAATAACGCTCTGCGATTGCAAGAATATCTCGGAGATGATCTTTGGTATACACTGACCCACAAGGGTTACTCGGATTGTTAACGATAATAGCTGCTGTATTTTGATCAATGAGAGATTCCATGTGTTTCAGATCAGCTTCCCATCCTTTCTCAGGCTAATGTATTTAATTAAAAGGTTATAAAATCATAAGACTTAAAAATGTTGTCGCGATATTGTTTTTTAAAACTTACCAAAAGGTTATAGAACTTGCTATTGATTCCATAGCCAGCACCAAGGGTTCTAAAAATAAATAATAGAATATTTGAACATGAATAATTAATACTAAAATATATAAAATAATCTATAATAACTACCTATAAATGGAAAATCCTGGTCGAGGCATCAAAATATTTTGACCCCTCGAGGCTAGTGTAGAGATACATAAATCCAAAGCATGGGAGCACCCACTGCATAAAATCACATCCTATAATATATTCATCAATTATTTTAATTAAGTTCCAATAACTTTGGGAAACTGGTTTTACAAACTATTTTTATAAAGCTATAGATTTTTTAAATTATCCTTAGTAATCTTACATTGGGTACCAATGGAGCGTCACTTGTTGAATAATATTCAGAGACAGCCGTTTGAGCACTCAGATAACCCACGGTTGGAGCGTATCCATTAAATTTCATCGTTCGTAATGCCTTTTGGACCGCATCAATGATGGATTCATGCGGTGTAAGGTTTCCGAATATAGTTGGATCTCCTGAAAAAATCCATTGAATTTAAATGAACATTAATAAACGTTTTCACGTAGTCAACATATATATTTTTGATCAAGTATTTTCCTGAAGAAGCTACTTCAAGTTCGGCAATTAAAATGTTTAGCAGAAAACTTGTTGATTGTTCAGTTTCAATATATACGTATGTATGTTTGATTCAGCAGATTTCTGATAAAAACTACTGATAATACCAAGTTCTGGATATATAAAAAAACTGGTTTGCAGAAAGTTACCCCATGTTCTACTAATGTGGAACAATTAGGATTTGCAAAAAGCATCTATCTAACTATGTAACTGCAATTACCAGATCCCGGGCACAAAGATACTCCATGAAAGTGGTTGAGGTGACTTTCAATGTTTTGAAGTGTTGACGATTGACGAAGATCGAATGCAATCACTAAGAACTAAGCATCTTCTATAATAACCCCCCAACATGTCCTAAATTCAACTCTTGATACAGTTTATGAAGATACAAGTTAGCCTTGGGTAACACCGCAACGTAACGACGAGGTCTGAAAACTATAATTATCACTTCAATATGTCAAAGTGTCAGTATTGAAACCCTTTTCGATATTTTAAAATGCCTGACAATTGATACAATTTACTGATTTGAAACGTGGGGTCAAAAATAAAATTCAAAATCTAAAGTTTCAGGAATATAATTTAGCATCTTACTTAATTTCCTGGTTTTGATATAATAATTAATTAGTTATAATGTAACAAAACATTTCAGAATGTCTACGAAATAATCACCCTGGTTTGTACCGTTGTAAACAAACCTTGAACAAAATTTTGTTAAGCTTCCCATTACTTTGAGGGATTAAAAGTCAATAGCGACAAGGAAGGAAGATTGCATAGGACAGTGTATGAGTATAAATAAATCATTTATCACTATTATTATTATTAAAAATTGCTGAGCATTTTTAAAACCATAAATATGTACGCCTCCTGCTTCAAGTTCGAGGACATTGCTTGTCTAGTCAAACAAGTCTGGTCTGAAATTAATGATTGTTGTGTTTTTCTGATTACTACCGACGGCATTTTATATTCGAAACTGCGTGATTAGTCTCGTGTTTTTTGAGGTAGGTCTTAAATTATGCAAGTGCGAATTCCCACTTGAAAACAGCTCACACTTTTTAATTTCCTTATAAAATTGTGTTTTCCTGCATAATTAATAAGCTTCGTATAACTACCGTAATCGTAAGTATTCGTAAGTTTTTGTTATGATAATATTTTTGTTTGGGTTCATACCATTAAAATATTAAATACTAAATATTAACCTAAACCCCGTAAATGTGGTCTTGAGTTAAATAATCTTTTAATAGTAATGTGTGCATAAATGAAATGTCCATCGTTTCTCAGGCAAGGATATAAGGTTTACAAATGTTTAAATTTCAAGGGAAAGAGGAAGGTAAGTTTTATAAAGGCTGCTTCGAAATTGAACAGCTTATCTTTAATCGTCAATAATGAAATTATTATACTTCTTGTACTATGAGGTTTACATTTTTTGAAGCCTTAGCTTGTAATATTTTACGATAGCATCGACATAAATTACATGCTATTTTACTGCATAATTTTTAAAAGTTTGTTATACAGTGGCATAAAATTATAAGTGTCTTACCAATTGATAAAGCGATCATGTGCTTATCTGGATGTGGTTCCAACTTCATACTGTCAACGATGGACCGAATCGGATTAAATGTGCATTTTGCAAACTCTGAAGCTCTGACATTCCAATGCTTTCTTGGCTGGGATTGGCTTCCATGCAAATTGACACTCAAGTGGTGATCCGGCATGATGATTTCTTGTCACCAAAAAATATGTCACAGATGTATTCCCTAATCGAGTGGGTAATTATGTTACTGAGGTATAAACGGGATAAAAACACTGAAGAGTATACAAGGGCTTATAGCAGTAACGGTAAACAAAGTACCGATAATAAATGGAACTAAGGATTAACAACTCTCTAAATGGTCGGAAGGATAAAATGGATTTCATATAGATCGACACCTGATAGGTTTGGATATCAAAATGAGACAAATGATGTTCAAGTGCTTCTGACGTTGTATTTATAGTTTCTAAATAGTAAAAAAAAGTTGAACGAGTCTAGTAAGCTTTTTTAAGTTCTATTAAATAATTCTAAGGTGAGTTAAATGGAATTAGCAATGCAAATAGGTTTTTTATTGGTTTTAATCCAAAGTAATGTTTTTCATGTCCCTATATATTAAATGCAACGGAAGATGATTTGGCCAAGTAACAAAAAATCCAGCCTAGAAACAACAATACCGAAGTGCAGAGAAATATTAAGGTGGAAACTGTGGCTGCAAATCTCAAAAGAAGTTATTTGCTTTCTTAGCACTTGCCTAATTACGAGTGATTACACAGAACCTTTCGCATACTAAGAAGAAAAAATAAACTGCTTGGTAAAATATGAAATTACGAAACTGTCTTGGAAATCTGACTGTCGCCTTCAATCTTTAATAAAATGTGGGTAATTCTATTTCTGGTAGTTTTTATTATAGCTCTGAATATATGTACTAACGGTTTGCTCAACTACTTGGGCTACGACAGCGAAAATGAATCAGTCCTATTCAGTGATTTGTTTAAAGGAATTTATGACTCCTCAAAAAGGGTTATAAAGGGATTATTGAGAATGTGAATCACGCAAAGTTTAGAGTTGATGTGATCAGACAAAGTCAAAGTGGATGGGTTTTTGGTCTTGACTGTCTTGTCCAAAACTGATCAAGTTAATTTAATGGTGCTGATATGACAAAAAACAGAGTGGGGGTAACGCGGGTTAGTACAATGTGACAATGCTTTTACATATCTTAAGTGACTTTCCAGTTTTTGTACCTGATTATATGAATCGATTGGTTTATAAAATGGGAATGACAATGCCAACCAATTTTTGATTGGTCGGAAACTGGTTCGAATAAAGAAAAAAATCACACGACATGTCACCTGTAATCGAAGGCAAATCAGACCTCATCAATTACAATTAATTATATTAGTAGGCGACGAAAGCGTCAGAGCAATTTTGTTGTTTTGCTAACGACAATCTTTAGATCTGAATCAACAATATTTTAGTTTGAGACGCAATTTGTAATTTTACTTGCAATAATTGAATAAGAGTAATTTTGATTGTTATTGACAATTTATCATAATAAGCAGCGACACAACAACAAATGATAAATGTCTGGAATTTCATGGCCGTTGCAGTACGTTTTAAGCATTTTAATGTGCATTTCGCATTAATAGGTTAAAAGATCCTTAGTTTTGGAGGACGGTCAATGTCACTTAATGTTATAGAAGGTTCTTACGTGACATTCTATTTAAAGATACAACAATTCCAGTGTCTGATTTCTCGCCATTATTGCGATAAGTTGATCAGACACAGCGTATTCTTTTGTCTTACTACGCAGATTCGTTTCTAATGACTATTATTATGCTAAAGTTTTCATCATGATACAGAGGGTGTATACACTTTAAAAAATAATCTATAATAAGCTATAACTCAAAATTCTGTGACCTGAAAAATCTGAAATTTTAATCATACATTAAGCAATAGTTTCAGCAGATTGTGTCCAAATTTCGAAAAAATTCCTTCAAAAATGACTCAGAAACTCACAGTGGAACTTGAGACCCCCGAAAATAATTTTCCAAAGGCCAAGCAAAATTTCAACTTGGGTTTTGGAAAATACTGTTAAAAATAG
>JAQGBQ010001547.1:0-11242 GCA_034698485.1 Vertagopus arboreus
ATAATTCAGAGAATAATTGCACGAATAATAATAGCAGTGGCAATAGCAATAATAATACAGGGTGAGTTGTTTTGAAATTAAATTGAATTCAGATGTTTTAAAAATCTAGTCTAATTTTTAAATTTTACAGTATTTTTACATATATCATATTTTTGGAAATTATTTCAAAGCAATTTCATATATTCGAATTTTCAGAAACACTTCATTAAAGGGTATTGATTGTCTGATAAAAATTAATTTTATCATTATTTTTATTTAGTTTGTTATGAGTTTGGATTTTGAAACGATTTAAAAGTAAATTAGTTTTAGAATTATTTTCATAACATATTTTAAGAGCGAAAATCAAGTATATAAATTTAAATTATCGGTCAAAATTGTATTATTAACATTTTTATTCAACTCTTTTTGTGTAAATCAGTTTGGGAATTATTTTTTTTTATAGTAGAGACGACTAGCACAATTTTAAAGCCTTTGTGTGTTTTGTTTTACATTTTAAGCAGAATTTTGTTGTAGATCTCAATTGTTTTAGTTTGACAAGATTTCTTTTTAAAGTCTGATAGATTTTTTTTTTAAATCTAATATTTTTGAATTTTTAGGCAGAAAAATCGTGAATTTTTGGACATTGTTTAAAATCGTAAAATATTTTTTGTAGTTCAACCCCAAGTCCGCCGTCATCAGTGTTAAGTGTAAATGGAGGAAGTAGATTATATTGTTGTGCAGTGCAGCCCCAAGGAGGCTACCCATCTCCCTCAGGGCCTGGGCTACGAGGGGATCTCTCAGGCCTCGGAGGAACAGGCCGAGGGGGTGAAGAATGCCCAGAAAATAATAATTCTTCCTCCCCTTCTTCGGGGCTATATGATATTTATGGGAATGGAAGTCACAGTCAGTCTTGGGGCACGACCTATGACATGTCCGGGGTTCATCATCATCTTCACCACCCGGGTCATGGGGCACATCTTACCCCTGTGGGTCATGGAGGTGTATTGGACTCTGGGGGGTTGATACAATCTCATCATTCTTTAGCCTCAGGTTTGCCACAATATTTATTGTCTCATTTCAGCATTAGAACTAAGAAATTTTCTCATTTGTGTCGTTTCAAGTGATAGCAGCTCTCTTGGCTTTTTAACCTACTAGAAATAATATGCATTAGAATGTCCCTAGCCCGCTTCTAATTTAATTCTAGTAGGTTAAAAAGCCAAGAGAGCTGCTATCACTTGAAACGACACATTTAACCAATTATTGCTTAACTGTCATAATTAACAGTTTAGGATTGATTTAGCAAATTTTATAAGCAATTTGACCGTTTTTAGTTAAAAACCCTCGAAAAATGTTTTTAGCGGAACGTGAAATAGTATAAATAGGAATTTTTATAAAAAAACTTCGGTTAAAATATTTTTGAGTTTATTAAGAAATTACATGGCAATCTCATAATTCTTTAGAGTTTAATTATCTCTGTTTTAAGCGTTAGATTTTTTAAAAATTTTAACCGGATTCGCTTAAGCGAAGTAAATAAATCTAAATAATCAGTTTAGGTAAAAAGATGTGTATGTACAATTTAAAGTCTTTAGTGAACAAAACCCAGAAAAATATTTTTCTTGGGGTAATTTGAGATATTAATAAGAATTTTGCGTTTGGTTAAAGACTTGGATTAAAGGGCAAAAATATATATTTTTGAGTTTTTTTTTTTAAAACATTGTAATCTCATCATTCTTTAGCCTGAGGGTTGTCAAAATATTTTGTTCTGTTTTAAAGCGATAGGCGAATTTTTCTTTTAACCGATATAAATATAGGTTTAGGCATGATTCAATAATTCTTATAAATAATTGACAGTTTGTATTAAACAAAACTAGAAAAAAAAATTTATTAGCCGAACGTGAGATCGTGGAAATAGGGATATGTATTTTATGACAAACTTCGATTAAAAATTAAAAAAAATTTATATTTCTTTTGGTTTTTTAAAGAATTTGTAAGCTTTGAAAATTTACTGAATTATTCCAAGAAATTTATAAAATTCAATCCTATTTAAATTCCAAAGGCGCACACCTGTCTGGTCAACCAAAGTTGTAAAAAAACCTTAATCTTTTTTGGCTTAGAAAAACCCTTAAAAAACAAAAATAGATTCTGCTTTATTAGATATATAGTCAATTTGTAACAATATAAATAAAAAGGGTTGAAAACATAATAAAAGTAATAATATTCTTATGACAAAAAATATATCAATAGACAGTTTGTCCCCAAATATTTTACATGTCCTTTTAAAAACTTAAAATACCCAATTTTCTAATACACTTTTATTGTTTGTAATAGTATTTCGGTATTTTGATGAACGATTATTTATTTTAATAGGGATTAATTTTCAAACCAAAATGTCTAAAATTTTCAATTTTATCTAAAACTTGATAAAGATTCAACATTTAATCTGAAATGTTATTTTGGATTTTTTTAAAATATTTTATTTTTATTGAAACTCTGTCAAGTATAAATTCAAATTTATTAGATTCTGTTGTCTTTTTTACTATTTAATAAAAAAAAATCATATAGACTACTTCTATTTCAAAAATTCATGGTGACCTCTGACCTTTGACTTTATACTTATTTATTATTATAGGTCAAGGGTTAACTACTCTTTTAGATGAAGACAGTATGGGAGCCCGAGTGAGTCTTGAAGATCGTGAACTTTGGGAAAAGTTCAATGGACTAACTAATGAGATGATTGTGACAAAAAGTGGAAGGTAAATTAATTAATTAATTAATGATTTAATTAATTTAATTTTAAACTAAAATTAGCTACTATTAATATATGCAGTTAAGATTATATTATTGAGCAAGGTCAGGTTTACTGTGTCAGAGGTATTAATAATAAAAAATAACATGTGATGTTATCAATAACGACAAGCTGATAATTTCCACACTTCCTTGACAATTATTCTTATCAAATAAATCGGCTGGGGAACCCCATAGGGTCTCTACACTTACATACATACATACTATAGTAAACTCTAAGCTTTATTAACTTACAAGTTTATTGACTCCAAATAATTCTTTTTCAATATTTTTTAAATAAATAAAGACAATTTAATTATAGATTTTATCAGAAATAAATGTTCTTTTTTCCCAATAATTTTTTTATAATCTTTAAAATAAACTATATTGGACAAAAAAAATTAATTAAATTAATTAAATCTGAAGTTGTCAAGAAAGTCCTTCTTAGCTCAGTTGGAAGAGAACCTAACCAGCAATTAGAGGTCACGGGTTCTATTCCCTTTCCATTTCCATTTTGGCAAAACTCTAGATTCTGAATTCATTTTAACTTTAATACTCAAAAAATTAAAAACTTATTCATGATTAATTAATTAAATATTATTTTCAGACGAATGTTCCCCGTAGTCCGAATTCGAATCTCAGGCTTGGTCCCAAATGCAATGTACTCTGTCATATTGGAATTCGTACAGATTGATTCTCACAGGTTGGTATCAATTAATTGTTTTTTTCTTGTTTTTTATTTCTCTAAAAAAATCATTAATTTGGTGTTTTTATACTAAACAAATCCAACAAACAAAACACACAAATGTGACAGTTCTAATTAAAAGGGTACAGATAGTGCTAAAAAATTAAAACAAAATCAGAGCTTCGATTTTTACTTGGACTGTCACAAATGTGTATTTTTTAAAGTTTTTAAAAAAATGTTTCACATGTTTTTATCACATGTTTGACCAATTTAATTTTCAATGTTCCATATGCTTTTTAATTTAAAAGAAATGAATTCTGACACCTGGCATTTTATCTAACGACTAAAAAAATTAAAATTGCTCGTCTATTTACTACAAGTGGATTTTTACTTTATGAAGTGATTGTTATTTTTTTTCTTGGTTTTATTTTAAAATGGCAAAAATGTTTAATGAATTTACATTTCCTTGATTTAATTTCTGAAAAGATGGAAGTACGTTAATGGAGAGTGGGTCCCAGGGGGTAAGGCGGAATCTGCACCAACTCAAGCGTATTATCAACATCCAGAATCCCCGAATTTCGGGGCACATTGGACCAAAGACATCGTCTCGTTTCATAAAGTCAAATTAACTAATAAGACTAATGGCAATTTACAGGTATGAATTTTTCTCAATCCATACATCGAAAAAAAAATTCCAATTTTTTTTTTTTAAAAAGTTTTTTTTTCTGGTATTTTTTACCAAACTTATCGATATCTATGAATTTCGATTAAACTCGTCGACGTTCACAGACCAAAGTCAACAAGTGTCGATAAAAAACATGAAACTGATCAACGTTTGACGTTTATTTTTCAACCTAAGACATTTTAAACTTAAATCTAAATTATTTTTTAACTTGAGAGATTTTAAAATTAAAATTAGGCAAAACGTCTCAAATCAAACAGTTTTTATGTAAATTCGATTAAACTCGTCGATAATTTTAAAGATTTTTCATATCCGACGTCGAATCCGATAAGACTCGTCGTCACTAACAAACTAAAGTGGACAAGCGTCGATGAGAATTGTCAAACTCGTCAAAGGTTATTTTTTAACTTTGAAGTTAAAATTCGACAAAGCTCGTCTCAAATCAAACTGTTCTGTTTTTTATGTAAATTCGATAAAACTCGTCGATAATTTTTAGACATTTTATGCATGAAATGTCAAATTCGATAAGACTAATCGATTCAACTAGTTTTTGTTTTGTGTAATTGTAGATAACGCTTCATTCTCTCACAAATCAACTCCAACTGATCTAATTTTGATGAAACTCATCGATAATTTAAAATAATTTTTAGACATTTTAAACACCAAGTGGCAATTTTGATGAAACTCGTCGATAAAATAAGGTTTTTTGTATAATTTTTTTGTTTAGATAATGCTTCATTCGCTTCATAAATACGAGCCTCGAGTGCACATAGTTCGAGTAGGGACAGAAACGCCGGTGAGCCCTGAGAGTTTAATCCGAAATTTGGGTTACAACAGAGCAAGTACTCATCCCCTGCCTGAGACACAATTCATTGCCGTCACAGCCTACCAGAATGAAGAGGTAAGAAAACATTTTAAAAAAACAAAATTTCAATGTATTTTTCTAATTTTCATTTTTTTTAAAATCGAGAATTTTTTTGGTCTGAGAAATGTGACAGTCTAAGTAAAAAGGAGACTATTGTACTTTAGGACTTCAGAACTTAAAAAAATCATCTATTCTATTGTTCTACTCTAAATTCTGAACCTCTTTTTTTTTACTTTGACTGACACATTTTACCATAATTTTTAAAAATCCTTTATCAAATAAGTAATATTTTTATACTTTGGCTGATTTTAAAAAAATCATAGTTGATTTCGGTAAAATGTTCGAAAAATATTTCTACAATTTATTGAAAAATGGAATATATTTAATTGGGTTTAATGAATCTTAATAATACGAAATAGTCCAAATAATACGGGCACAGGTTGTAAATACTGTAAGAGTTTAGAATTTACAACCTAAAAAAGAGGCTATAAAGCAATGCTTTAAATTCTGAACTCTTACAGTGCCACCACGGCACTATTTACTTGGACTGCCACAAATATCTTCTTGTATTTTAAGTATTCTGTGGATAAGCGTTCAGTTAACTTAATTATTTGAACCGACTTTTCTCGCTTAAATAATTACTTTTATATTTTAAATATCTGCATATTTAAAGCAAACACATAAAACACGAAGCAACTTTATTTAACTTGTCTTTAAATATTTGCAAGTTGAATTTTACGTTTTATTTCAAAACTTTCATTTGTTTTTCTGCTTAAATATTGACACAGGTTTTACATTTTACATAACGTTATTTCTTAATTATTTGAAGTGGACAAATATATCGTGTCCATTTTTGAATTTTGGTCAGCCAAGGTTATTTTTAAAAAATCAATCGTATATATTTTTTAAATATAATTTCATCCTAAATCCTAAAAGTTATAAATTAATTCTGCATTTTTGAACACTGTTGACTGTTTAACAAAGAAATCTTTTAAAATGTGCAATTTTTTTTGTTACATTGTATTTTACGGGGTATTTTACAATTTAAAATATTTTTTTTGAGTTTAAAATTACTTACATTTTATTTCATTTTATTTTGAAATTGTCTTAAAATGAATGATTTTAAGTATTTAAAGTTTTAATACAATTCCTTCAAAAGATTCGACACAGAAGTATGAAAACTGACAAGTCCTTTTTTGTAAAGATGGTCGTTACAAATATCAATATTTAGGAGAGTTTCAATTTGTTAATGTGTCAGCATGTCAATAATTTGTACAGGATGAAAAAAAATATTAAATGCCTTAAAGTCCAAATTGGGACAAAATGTTGTTTTAGAAAATACATGATTTTTTTAAAAAAATTTGAGTTCGTTTTTTTACTGAAAATAAAAAAAAGACTGAATCATTTACGAAAATCCATATTTAATTTTAAAAAAAACTATAAATTCATATGCAATATAAAAATAAACTGATGGTTAATTTTTAATATTATTTTAGGTGACAGCACTAAAAATCCGGTATAATCCTTTTGCAAAAGCATTTCTAGATGCAAAGGAACGACCGGATTCACACAGAGAGCTTTTCTATACTCCTCAATGTAAGAACAATTACTTTATTAATAAATAGTCAAAATCACATTTATTCACAATCAGTACAATAAATTTATTTCCAGTTTTGATAAAAACTTTTCGATTAAAAGCATTTTTGTCATAAATTGAAAATAAATTTTATAAAATTATTCAAAAATTTATTTAAAAAATCTAATCATAAAATGTCTCTAGATACTCCATGGTACCTGCACCCATCAAGTACGTATTATTCCGCCTCACCCTTAAGGACTTCGGGTCAAAGGCCACTTTCCTACGCCCCTGTAGTCACCAAACGGCCTAGGATCGATTCAGGTTTGTGCAAAAAAATATTTTTTTAAATTAATTTTTAAAGCTATTTCACTTTTCAAAAAAAATCACATTTAACTTATAAATTTTGAAATTTTGAAATTGTTAAAACTCATCTTTCTTTTCTGCTAAATCATCACCTGTTTTATGAAAATGTCAATTACAATCTTTACAACGTCATTAGCCAAGTTTTTTTATTGGAAATCCCGACTTCTAATTCGCTAATTGTTTAAGCAAATCCCATAAACTTTTGGCCAATAAACATCTTGATTATTATTTCAAAATCTTTGTAATAATTTTATAGGTAATAAAACTTTATAAAAAGCATAAAGTATCTACATTCTTTCTACATTATGTGTTTTTTTTCTAAGAAAGCCGACGGCCATAAAAATATTCTTTACTAATCTTATTAGTCATCAAATTTCTTAAAAATATTTTAAAATTCGCTGATTATTTTACACGATTTATTCAAGCCAGAAAAATATTCGTTAAAATGAGATTTTAATACAGAAATAAAATGAAATCGCTTAAAAATATTTTTTGATTGTTGTATTTCAAAGAAACAATTGTGTCTTATGAAAATTCAACAATCAAAAATCCACAATAACATATAAATAAAAACCTCGAAGCTATAAAAAATAGCTGAAAAGCCTTTTATTAAATTTTAATTTAATTGTATTTTATTATTATTCTTTGAAGATTCAAAACCTACATTAATTTCAATAGATTAGGAACAAGCTCTAAAGTTTTTTGCAATACAATGCACACAAAATTATGTCGTAGGAACATTTGCTTAAATAAAATAAAATCTTTTAAAGTCAAATTTCTTAAAATTTAGTTAGTACAATGCTTGAATTTCAAGTGATTTTTTAAAAATTGAGTAAATAAATTATGCAACTTAGCCTAATTCTCTGAAAAATCTAATCACTGAAATACGCAATTTTAAAAATTAATTTGGTGATTTTTAATTAAATAAATTGGTTCACAAACTAGATTTTTTTTCCGTTATTTAAAATCCGATTTTAAGAACATTAATAAGAAATAATAAATATTATTCGGATGTAGATATCTTTTATTTGTATTCTCGTTTTGTCAATTTCAATACAAGTTTTTAGTTTACATTATATTTATTTAAATTTTTTTCGTTTTTGTCTACGACATAATAAGATGATGTTTTGTGTGTATTTTTTCAGTGTAAATTTTGAAAGTACGTTTGAGAGTTGAGTGGATTTTAACAACTTATTTTCTCCACCACAAAACGGACAGTTGAATGCCTTTTACGACCAATAATATTCACACTTATTTTTTCATACATAAAACAACCACCACCACCATCAAATACAAAATAGTAAAGGGTTGTTCATAAACTAAATAAATACTTTTAAATTATTTTAAGTTTACGTCTAAATCTGATTAAGAAAAGACGTTTTAAAGATGAATCTGTTTGTAAAGTTTAAAAACAATTATAATTCGAAAAATCATTAACAACATTCAAAAAAATTAATAAGAAACATTTAAACAAGATTTTTGAATTTTAATGATAAGAAAATAGTTTTTGAATGTTTTTTTTTCAAAACACAAAAAAAATTATGAACAGTTTATGAAAGATTTTAAAATAAAATTAAGGCTTTTTTTTAAATTAATACAAAATGTATTTATTTTAATACGAATTGTTCAATGAAAAAATACAAATTGATTCTTAGTATTTTCTAATCAATTTTTTAAAGCAAGATTTATGGGTTTTAAATATGCATTTTCAGTTAAAATTTTGATTTTAAAACGGTTTGTATTAACAATCCTGTAAAAACACAAAAGAATTATGAACAGTATAGGAAAGATTTTAAACTAAAATAGGGGCATTTTTTAAAAATTAGTACAAAATGTATTTATTTTAATACGAATCGTTCAATTAAAAAAATACAGATTTAGTTTTTAGTATTTTGTAGTCAATTTTTTAAAGCAAAATTCCTGGATTTTAAGTAAAATTTTCATTTTTCAACGTTGTTTATGAACAGCCCTTTATTAACCCGTTGGTCCCTATGTGTTCTATAGACTTAGAGACGTGGTGAATAGAGATTATACATAAAGGTGTCAAAGTAAATAGTTTATTCTCTCAAGATTTAAATGTTTATTATGTCATGAGAAGAACAGAACATTTCTTCTTCAGCCAGATTAAACATAAATTATCCACATGGGCTATTAAGCAAAGGAATAAATGTTTAAAAAAAACTTAAATTTCTCAATGTTTAATGCACTTAAATATAATATAAAAGCTAACGTTCAAAAATCTTTAATGTCTTTATGCAGTTGAATTTTAAATAAGGAATTCTTACTACGTGGAGTTCTTAATATTTTAATTACTTTTTTTGACATAAAACATTATTTAGCTACTACATAGAGTCAAATACTCTGAATTAAATTAAGTTTTTCAAATCCATACTGGGGTAATATAAGAACTTATTTTAAAATAGATTGGATTATTTGCAGTTATTGCATTAAATTATCGAATTTGTGCAATTTTTCTTATAAATTTTATAAAAAAACACTTAAAACTTTAAAAGATTTTGACGTTTTGAAAATTTATTTTTCAAATCTTGCAAGACTTTCTTATAAATCATGCAAAACCTTAAGTTTGTTAAAAAAAATTTTACAATTTGTTTGAAAAGTCTGTGAATTTAAACAAACTCAAGGCTGTGTAAATTTAATACTTGGCCTTATTCAATGATTTGAAAAAGTTTATGGAATTTTTTAATCAATTCTGTGCAAGAATTTTTTTTTATTTCGTAGATTATTCTTGTTTTAATGTTTTTAAAAAAAATTATTTTATTTGTATCCCAAATTCTTACAGAAAATTCTGAATATTTGAATCTGTTTTGAAGTAGTATCTAAATTAAAGTTGTTGAAAGTTTAAGAGTAAAAAAATGAGTTCAAAAGAGACCGACATTATTTTATTTTAGTTTTTGGGAGGCTGGGCAGGAAAGAGATAAAATATTTAACGTTTGGTTTTAATACTTTTAATAGCTTTCCTAATAGACCAAACACGCTTCTTCACAAAATAATATGTACAGGCACCCTTTTCAGGATATAAATTAACTATTAAAAATACAGACTAACTGACGACACAAAATACATCAAACTCCACAGGGTTAAAAATTATTTGAATGAATGTTTAATTTTTGAGTTGGGAACAAGAACAAGAACATTCCCGAAACAGGGAATTGAACCCCTGACCTCGAATTGTTGGTCCGGTGCCATTCCACTGGGTTAAGAAGGACTTTTTTTTGACAAATTCAGATTTAATTCTGAAGTTATTCTAAATTTTGGATGTGCAATTTCAAAATTTTCAAGTATTTACTTTAATGATATAAAACTATCTTTCAAAATAATAAAAGAGAAGTTTCTTTTGAAACAGTGCATGCTTCTAATAGTAAATAAACTTTGAAAAAAAATTGAAAAAATTCCTGTGGTATAAAAAAAATCGCACAAATTTAATTACATCATTTTAATCAAGCCTTTCCAAAAAATCACTGGTGAAGTTTTTTTAAAAAATTTTTGGCATTAGGCTTGATATCTTTGACCCCCAAATTTCAAAATCTGAAAATGTACATCAACTACAGAATAGATTTATTATATCCCTGATTTTTAGCTTAAAAATTAAGTGGTCAAAAAAGTTTCAAACTCTAGCTCGGGCTAATTAGAGTTCTGCACTGTACGTTCTTATATTTACTTTATACAGTGAATTAATCTAATTTAGTTTGTAATTTTGATTGCATTTTTCACTTTAAAATATTAAAGACTAAATAAAAATTAGTTTAAAATTGAAATGCTTTTAAAAATTGTGTATTAAAAACTCCATTTCTTGAGAATACCAGCCAAACTTTTTTTATTATTTAAAAACAGATTCTTTTAAACGATTGTAGCATTTGAAGCTTATAAAATGATTGATAAAGACTTTTACTAATAAAAATTCAATTTATTTACAAATTTTCAATACTTTTGCAATTATAAAAAACAGATGGAAGTCAAACTTTTGCACAGTAAGAATACCAAAACGATAAAAAATGAATTTAATTTAAAATGACTTTATATTTCCTTATAATTTATTTTTTCGTTTAAAAACACTCCATTTAAACTAAAAGAGCAGTGATCAAATTAAATGATATTTTTAGAATATTTAAATACATAAAAAAATTAATGAATTTTGTTTTTATTAGCTATTTGATAATCCTGCCTTATTTTTGGCGTCTCCCGTAGAGCTACAAATGTGTGAAATAGCCACACAACAAAGCAATTTCTCGGTAGTGCACCTGTCACCAATTCATTATTATTATTATTATTATTATATGAATAAAG
>JAQGBQ010001548.1:0-11240 GCA_034698485.1 Vertagopus arboreus
TGAGTCGTGTAAAAATACACAAGAAAATACAGAAACGCTCTTTCATGTTGAATGCAAACATTGGACTAAAATATCAGGCAACTTGACAAGATCATTCATCAATAAGCTATCGGTCTAATTTTCACAAGGATAGCCGCGTAGAATTTTTCATTTTATTTGAGCAAGAAACATTCAGCTTGAGAAGCAGTTTAGTTTTTTGTGTTTGGAAAAACGAAAAGTATACACTAGAAGGCAACTACATAATTTTTTAAGCAAATCTGTCATTAAAACTATACATAGACTATCTACATATTTTATATGAGATAAAAGTCTGTATTTTTTTTTTTAAATATAAACTAATTTTCGCTTTTAGTCTATATTCCAGATTGTAGATGTTTACTATTGCTACTAATTAGAAGGAAGCCCGTTGATGTAATGTGTAATCAGAAGGGCTGAATTATAAGGGGAAAGTCGCTAGGGTGTACTTTACCTGCTCTGATGGCTTTTGTATTTTATATGAGGATTTTTGTGTCAGAATTTCGTCTAATATGTTTCATATTAATGAGTGAAATACAAAGTGTAAGGTTTTCTAGTTTATTGCTGCGGTATCTAATTTTTAAGCAAGGAGAATATTTTTAATCAACATTTTTGGTTGTTTACAACGAAAATTGATGGCCAAAAATGTTTTGATTTGGTCTCCTCCCTATTTGGTATTTGTTTACCACAATGTAAAACCTCGTGTGACTTGACATTTAGTGGATTATATTTTTACATACATATAATGTGAGCATTATTTTTATTACATACTATTATGTGAGTATATGTTTAAAGAAGACAAGGGTTAAATAACCAATAATGGCATTTAGATGCAAAAATCGAGTGAACTTTATTACAATCCAAACTGTGTGGTGGTTTGAATTTGGTATGAGAGTAAGGAAATAATAAATAGAAGCAAAAGAAAGTATATGCTGATATATATTGGACGGGTTGAGTAGTATTTATGAATAGAGAGGAAGAAGAAAGTTCCCTCTGCTTGTGGCATTAGTAAGGCTTCGAATTTTTTGTATAATGCATGATGATAGAATATGTAACAAGGGCAGTGTTTTGAAATTGATGAGGAAAGCTTGTATTACAAGAAGATGGTTCTTTTAGTGTGTTCTGCTATCTTCATCGTTCATAAATTGGAAAGGCCTCGAAATCCCCAATGAGCTATCGTTTCTTGATAGAAGGCCAAAAACTCAGCCTTTAATTTCCTATCTTGTTTCTATGCAAACTTTAATCATAGCTTCCAATCCAGCTTGATACTAGTAGTACTAGTAGTCTCACAGGAGTTGTAATAAAAATAGGAAGCTTGAAACTATGAAACAGAGCTAGGAGAAGAATGAAAAAGAGATGCAGAGTTAGAAAGGGATATAATTTTAAAATGCTGGTCTAGTTGATCGTGGTAGTAAGCTTGTGTAGAATTCTTTCTTATTCGAAATCACTCATTCCCATCCAACATTATGGGATTTATTTTCAAATGGTTTGACAGAGGAATTAATATTGTTGATTGTCTCCAGCATCCCGTCTTTTATATATCAGTCCAAATCTTTGAATAGACTGATGGATGAACATCCCTCCCTTAACTCTTTCTCCATCTCTCACATTATCCTCATTTTACATCACAAGAAGACGACGGACTCCCTTTTATTTATAAGTCGCTTCCGACTTCCTCCTCCAACTTCCATCCGTATCAGATGAGGCGGATATATAGAGAAATTTAGTCAAGTCAGTCTCATTCTACGTATTCAATATACAAATACAGCTACAACTAGACTCATAATAATCAGAGTGAATCGGCTCTGTGAGCAATAAAAGGCTGAATTGAATCCATATGCTGAACGTGAGTGAGGTTGAGTCAAGGGTACATTTGTTGGACGATAACCAGAGGAGACTAAAGAGACAGCGTAATTGAAGAGGACATTTAAAGTGTCCAAAGATCAAGGAGTAATGAATTATTCGCCAAGAGCTCCAGGAATAATATAAGACCCTACGGAAAACCATCGACTCCTTTTAATATGTATTTTATGCAGGCTTCTCTAATGTCTGAGAATTGTAGAAGGGAAGTTCCTGGCTGGACTCTTGCACGTTGATTTGGTGACGAACAGCGTTTCTAATTTAATCTTAAGCTACCTTTGCCGGAACTCCCTGAATTTCGTACAATAAGTTGTGATTTAGACTCCAAATCGATAAATTTGTTTCGTGCATGTTAAGGAATAATCGATCGATTCCTGTGTGTCAAATCTGACCCTCCATTCTTCATAGACTTTTGACTGGAGACTTTTGACCACTGATTTTGGAATACTGCACGTTCCAAGCTCCACTCTCTCTGGATATAAAGCAATACACTGCATGCATACTTAATATAGAAAATAAACGAACACGTATACATTTTAATGTTGAATGTATCGACATTAAAACACCAGCCCGTTTTTCCTGCCTTCAAATGTAGATTTAATCACCCTTCAACTTCTTACATATTAAATGAAAATCCACTTTATTCCTCCACTACCACTAATAATAATAATCATAATAGTAATAATAATATTTGTTTTTTGTAAATCCATATTATACATTGCTAATACACGACAAAACCCATGGCGTCGTTTTCCCGTTTTTTTTTTTTTTTTTTACAAATATGCCAAATGGCGATTTGGTTCTTATCAATTAAATAATACTATAATTAGTTATGAACCTAAATGAAACATAGTTGTATGTATTGTCTATAATTTAATGTTTGTGTGATTGCATTTCATCCACGTCAATGGCACTTTTGCATTTATTAGTCTAATTACCATCTCATGAGACGTCTTGTCCTCGGTCAGGCTAAAGAAGGTTGAACATTGAACACTTGTAGAGCTAGTGAGTGTGGGATTGTGTGACATTATTATTTTGTATTCATAACGATCATAACTATGATATACAGATATATTTGTGTTGTATAGAAAAAGGCGATAAAAGTGGGACTGTGAATGTCATAAATAATGATTGAAAGACATAAACTGGGCAATCTGATCCGTCCTCAAAATCGATTAGTCTCATGTAAATGATGCAAAGCCCCAGCTAAGCAAAAGATGTTGAATTTTAATGGTGGAAAAGAAGACTCAATCACGTTATGATGGAGTATTGTTTTATTACATAATATAAATCTGTATTTTTATGTCTGTGTCGATTTCTTACGATAAGAAACATTGTGTAGAGAACATAGTTGTGGGTCATATCGTTCGTATCCTCGGCATCATCACCAGCAGTCACATGAAAAGTATAGTACAACTGAACTGTATTTTAGATTTCATCGGAGTCGAAGGAGTTTGGTAGAGTGAGAAACAAAGTTATTATTGAAACGGAGATATAAGTATAAATATGCCAACATCAAATTACCCTTGTGGGTCTGATCTCAAATACTCGAATCTCGAATTGCTTCTTGCATTTGACTATAAATACATGCATTCACGTAATAACATACATCTTCGTTATTCGAACTGTGAAACGATAAGACATGTGTTCCTACAAATAATTAGTAACATTTGGCGCAATATCTGCCATCGACAAAGAAATTTGTTGTCTCCCTTCTTCTTTTAATATTGGATCAGAGATACATTTTCTTAACTCCACCTATACATACTTTATTATTACCTATATATCGCATCATTCTATGATATTATTATGCTATACTTTCATCTTGCGGCAACTCGCCCTTTTTTCTCGCATCACGAAGAAAACAGGAATAAAAGCCATGTATATGTACATGTAGTAGTTGATACTGCAGAGACTTATGTGACGATGAAAAAGTCGGTGTAGTGACAGAATCGGGTACAAGTTTTTTCTTCCACCCTATATCTTTCACATTGGATCACACTCTTGCCAAAAATAGAGAAGCCGGCTTAGCCGGTTTCCTCTCACAAGTCACCGTGTGATCTGATACCACACTGTCTATATCCCATAATCTCATCTTTTCATACTTCAGAGATCCGCTAACGAAAAAATAACAGATTTCTTTTATCAAACCTATCCTTTCCTCCTCCAAACTTATCCTATCAAGACCATCATCCTCCCACGTCTGTTACTAATAGCTCCTCGATCAAGTCTTTACACTTAAAATTGCTCTAATTCGATCAGCCATCCACATTCCTCTTTTAATGCCACATTATACATTTCTCAAATGATATGATCGCCTCTTGGATTGCTATTTCACGTCATTCCTCTAAATGTAAAGTCGTGACAGTTCAAGTAACAGAGTTATCGATGTAAGTTGCCCCTATAGACTCATGTGTCATTTTTCCTTCTCTTAAATAACACATATGTGTACTTAATGAATTAATGAGAGAAAAGGATGAGTCGTTGGTTTGTACAACCGAAGGTGATGAAATATTACACGGAATAGTAGTACGAGAGCATAAACCTTTCAAAGGGGATTTAGTTTGGAAACAAGACCACAGAAATAATAACCATGTTTTCTTAGATTTACAACCAGATCGGATGCTTTTCCGCTGGCATTTGGTGTCTTAGGACGACCGAAAATCTCGTATTAGTTAACCTTTACATGAAAAAAAAACTGAACTAGGATATAAACTCTTATAGCTTCTCTAAATGCTTAAACTTCAAAGCCAAGCCAAGTTTATAGCTTACATTTGACTGAATTTAATAGTCTTCTATCTCCTTAACTATTTTATTTGTATCTTCGTTCGTTCAATTAAAAACTTAACTGTATCTGTCATCTATTTTCCATACGTTGAATGGAGTATCGGGTCTTCAAAGTAGATGTACTATTGTACTTTTGATTAATATTAGATATTACTAATAGATATAATATAATGTATAATATCATATTGGTTCACCAATCGTGTGACGCTTTTAAAGAAAGCTCCATGGGCTGATGGATAAGGAAATGGAGCTGATAAATTCCGATACGGCCGGAACCGGTGAATCTCTCTCTCTGAAAGGACTATTGGTATATTATTACTCTTATGAAATATGTATTTAGCCTGAATAAGATATGCTTTCTTCATTACCCGAAAGAAATGGTGTTTTGGAAGGCTAGATGATTCAAGGAAGTAGATCGGGTTCTATAAGGATATCGGGACATCTCATGTTTTCGGAAAGTATTGAAAGTGCCAATTGGAAGTGAGGATTGGGAAAGAGTTCATCTGCCATCCATTTATCTGTGTATATAGAGCGGCCGATGTATTGGATTGGGCCATTTGCCAAAATATTTTATTTTCCTCCAATTATTTTTTATTGAACCGAATAAAAGATCAGTGCAAGATAGACTACTACTACCGCAAAAGAAAAGAACGGCTTTGCTATTTCTATTACACCACACACTTTTCTGACGTTTCTCCATCAATACCTCTCTATCGGCAGAGGCAGACAAAGGCCAAAGCGTTTTTAATATATTCAACTCACTCAATTTTACTTCAATATCCTATCAGTTTCCACATCTCAAACGTTCACAATATACAACGGACATCATATAAAAAGTGAAAAATTTCAATCGGCTCTGCAAGGGTCAACAACTAGAGCCTATCGACAAGATATAGTGAGTTTATTTAATACCTACATGCATATAATCCAAAAGTTATTACACAGAGAGAAAACAATGCAAGGGATGTGTGTGTGTTTGTTGCTGGGGAAATATTTTTGAGATCCACACGACCAGGTCTTCTAATATCTCTTGATTCTGACTATTGTGCCAAACTCTTTAATTACAAAGCAAGAACACGCGAAATCAGCATTAAGGTTAATACCTGTCAATCACAGGGAGCCTGGGTAAGCTTGAGTATGATTTCTGATAAGCTATCGATCGATCAGGAACAGGTTTGTATACTACCCGATTCAAAATACACACACAATCAGTTCATACTGTGTATAACATATTTATATATCGGAGCAAGGGGCATAAAGAGGTACTCTTTCCCATGGATTTCCTATATCACCGCAATCCACACCGGCTCACTCCATTAAAAGTCAAAAGTCATAACAAAATTTTACAATAGGGTTCAAGCCCAGCTCATTGGACTACGTAAGCAGGCGGTCGTGACTTAATATGCTTAGAATTAAAATCTGGGACTTTGTTTTCTATATTGTATAATGTATAAGTTGAGGTTGAGGAAGGTGGAACTTCTCATAGGTTTTAATGTTCTCTCTCCCATATAAGGAACAGCGATGGAAAGCAAGAGACTGGAGCTGTACTACTGCTGCTCAAATGAAGGGATATGCATAGTTCAAAATATGCAAATACATATCCCAAAATCTAAATTAGTAATAGCTTAATTGCTCTTTGCCATGCTGCTACTACTGCTACTGCTGCTTCTGTTCTTGTCGAAGGGAAGATTGTCCCTAGAAGAGGAGTGAGTGAGAGATTTTTAATTCCTTTCCCTTCCAGCCCTCCATCATTGGACTGGCCTATTGATTTCACATCGATTCCGCAAATCATACACAACGCTCCCCTACTGATGTATCTCGTGCAATGTATCTCAATAATATTATTGTGGATACTCATTGTGAAGCCGAGTATAAGTGAGCTGAGTGAGAATCTCTGTGTGGAGCACTTTCTCTCGCAAATACACTACCTTGTTGTATTATCGTAAATCTTTCTCAGTTACACACACTGCTCCATAGTAGTTTTGCTCTTTGCTCTCTATCATGTGTGTCTTTGTTACTAGCTAATTTTTTTGTGTATATGAAAATATTATGCTAGATATATAAAAATACGAGTCATGCAAAGGAAAAGGATAAATCTTATAGACGAGGGGGAATTAGAGAAGAGAGAGAGAAAAAGAATGAGAGAGTTGAGAGAAGGTGATGATTATAGACAGGTATTGACTGGTGTTGATCGATAAATCAATAAGATGTCAATCATGGCAGAAGCTGTGTTCTGGTTCTGTAGGCTTTTTTGGATCCTAGTTGTGAGATAATATGTCACGTGCGCACAACTCAAAATTAGATCCATTGGAAAATTTGTCCAAAAGAGTGTTGGTTGTGGGAGATGAGTTGCAAAGGATTGGATTCGTTGTTGGATTAGGCGAAGGGAAAGTTATTTTATGTTCCTCTCGTTCTCTCTTAGTTTATATGTAGGTTGTGAGAGTTGGAATGAGTCTCGTATGGTGAGAAATGACAACCATATTTGGAAATAAAATCGTCTCTCTGATGCCAATGTGTATCCAGAATTTGTAGAAAGAGCTGAGAGAGAAATAGGACTCATCTCTGCTTACAATTATTGATTATTTCTTGATATCACACAAACTGCTGTGTGCTCTGACTGCCCAGGCTTTATAATACCACCCACCCTTTTAATCCCTTTTTGTTTGAGTCAAGCCTTGTCTTCCCCTGGTGCATCTTTTCCCCTTTATCTCCAATTGTCACTCGTAATTATCATTCTGGATCGATATATTGCTTCCATCTCCGATATCGCCAATATCACTCTTCCCAGTAGTCCACGTGCATCTCTCCCAGCTCTCTCTCTCTTCCCTAGGCATACAAAATTTTATGACCATTATGCATATGAGTTTCTCCTCTCTTTTAGATCGATCCTCGCTCTATCCACCCGTCAACTCTATTTCCTCATTGTACCTCATTTAGTTCATGCCCTTTGGGGCTCTACCCTATCCTTGATCAACTGATCTTTTAAAATATGACAAACCTCCCTTCTCCTAATATATATTTCCTCTGATGAGCCTGACTAATGGGCACCATGTGTACGCATTACTATCAGTTCTCCAACACTCTACTCTTACCGGGGCGAATAAGTACTGCTTTCTTAGACCCAGTCTTCTATGTGATAACTGATAGGTATAAGAAGAAGATATACGTTGCCCATTACTTACACCTAGATAGAAGAAGAAAGATGTTAAGAGTTAAGGAGAAAGCGGGCCTGATGGTATTTAGGTAAATTAGAGTCCGAGGTTGTGCTCATAGTAAAAGACAGGAGTGTTTTGGTCAGAGAGGTGGAAAATCTATGTCTGTGTCGACATTTGATGCGCTGTCAAATGGGAGCAGGCCTTATGCAGGCAGTGTTGCTGATAGAGTATATATAGGAGAGAGATTGAGAGAAAAGGCCTAGACGTAGTAGACTGTTGGTTGGTTGGAAGTGAATGAATTTATTGGTAAGGATTTGAGCTGATGATGATTTAGAGAGTTGAAGTTTGGCTTTTTTGATGGAGGGATCGGAAGAGAAGGGTGAAATTTCTCTGCCACTGCTTTCAGCTCTCAGTGAAAGGGGGGCTTCATCTCATATATATCCTTTGACTCTCTATACAGAGTCACAGACTTGCGCGATTGATAGGCTATCGGCAATCAATAGTATTCAGCGTATTATTGATTAGTTTGAGATGAGGAGAAGTTATCAGAGACAGCATATAGCATACTGCGTCAGATTCGCACAGTCGACTGTTTATTTTACAACTCTCTTTCACTTGCCTTTCTGGAGCCGATCGTTCCTCTCCCCAACCACCGTTCTTCTCTCTATCAGTCTCTCAGCCAACACTTTCCACATTATTTATTTCACGCATATAAATTCCTCTTATTTACTCCATGCTACTAATCCACTTGCTTTCTAATCAAGAGAAAGCTCAGCCCTGGACATCATCATCACGATCAACAAGCTCATCTCGTAAGTTTACCCTACTCCTTTCTCCTAACGTCTTGTGCTGCTGAAGAAAGGCTTTACACTGGACTCTTCTTTTTGGAGAGAGGACCATGTGTTCCCCTTGTTCATGGACGGAGCTCTGTGTTGGTACACACATTAGACGAGCTCCTTTTACATTTGGATCCGGCATGCGAAAATGTGCAAGAGAAGTGAGAGTGAGTGTGTGTTTCATGTTAACCTGTTGAACTCGTGTGCACCCAAGAAAGAAAGCTTCGTCTCTCTCCATGCTACATGTGTATAGCCATCCCTGCCTCTATACTAGAAAGGGAGAGAGAGGAGAAAGAAAAAATACCCGATTTTTTATCCCATCGTCTTCTTAAAGAGTTTAGCCGTGTCTTATATATAGGAAAAGTCTTGACAGACTGCCTGTTGGGCTCTGGAAGCCTGTAGACGCTCCTTGCTCCATCCGGCTCCTCCGACCCCCCCTTTCAAAATACCCGAATCCCAGCATCTTCATCCCGAATCCCAGCACAGATGTCCCTCTTCTTACAAGAAAAAGAATTATCCATCCACTTACAACTCATCCTTGAGAGCAACACTCTTCATTCCAAACACAAACTCGACTCAGACTCCTTATAATCCACAACTCTAGCCACTTTTCAACTTTCACCTCGGACTTGGAGAAAGTCCGGGAAGACTGCCCTTTACTCAAGTATGGACCAACTCTCACTACTACTGGCTGCTCCTTCTCATATAATCCTTTCACTTTAAGGTGGCTAACCAATTTTAATTAATTATCAGTGCTTAATTAATTAAACCCTCTTTGAACAAAAAAATCAAAAATTTAATGGAATGTATGAAAATGAAATTCTTAAATGTGTTTACTAGATGTAAAGATGTCTTAGATTTATTAGTTTCTCTTCTATTAATAATATTATTATTATCGTATAAAAGTTCTTCAGACGTGACGCAGTATCTATAAAAATCAATATTGTGGGGTACTTCCGAAAGTTGTTTTAATAGAAGACGTTAACGAATTTCGCCCTCGTAAAGGAAATAATGGGGTGGTGCTGAGGGTAATTGTGGAATATTTATATCCAAAGCTACTTAGGAGAAGAAAAGTTATGTATGGAAGGATCAAGGGCCTTGTGAATTATGATATTTGTAGCCCTATAGATTTCTCATTGATGCATGATGATTGCTGTGTGGTAATGTATTTGGGACTCTGTGTATGTGTATACACTCATCTTCTTTCACTTATTACTACTCCCTCCTCTTTGATATCATTAGTTTTGTCTGATTATTAGAGAGAGGGACATAAAATAAGACAACTAACATCTTGGTCTGTACTTTGATTTGATATGGAATGGAACTTCTAATGGCATATGGACAAAAGCAAAAGCAAAAATGCTACACTAAATGGAGCTGGTGGGGACTGTAATTGCCTGAAAAAGATCGATGGGTTAAATGGCTGAAGGCCACAGAACTGAATCATTTTCCCTTCCTTGTTTTCTACGTCTCTCGCCTTTTTCAAAGTCCTAATTACTCATTTCTTTAATACTGGAGGCAACTCATTTTGTCGACTGTTTTTCATTTTCTGACAAAAAAAATGGCCACATCGTCAAACTCCCTTTTCCAAACTCTTGTGTATTTATATGTATGTCTCTCTGGTTCTCTGGCTTGTTTTCTAGCTTATATGTATAGTACTTTCCTTGGTCCAATTTAAGGCTGCAATGAGAGAAGGATTAGAGGTAGGCATAGTAAGTATAAGAAAAATCTTCAGATATCATAGAAAGATTTAAGGGAATCAGTGAAAAAGTACAGGATGTTAATGTGATGTCAAATATACTACTACAGACTGGAATAGACTATACATATAGTATTGCAACCAAGTCAAGTAATATTCCATAGACTAATGCTATAAAGATGGAAAGAGGCAGTTGAGCTGGGAAAGCAGAGAAAGCAGATATATTTACAAGAAAAAGGTTTTGTAGTTGGAACATGGTCCGAACAGTATGTTGTACAGATAGATGATATAAGTACAGTACAGTGTAGTGGAAGCATAAGTAGTTTTAGGGGACGAGATTACTGGAAGGCGAAGTAAGCCAGTGAAGTTAGGACGGTATGCGGCCATCTGACCCCGCACATTTGACCCCGCACATTAGACCCCCGTACATTAGACCCCCGGCCACTTGACCCCCGCTCATTTGACCCCCGACTCACTTGACCCCCGACACATTAGACCCCCGACACATTTGACCCCCGACTCATTTGACCCCCGGCGCATTAGACCCCCGACACATTTGACCCCCGGTACATTTGACCCCCGAAAGAACTACAAGGATAAATAAATCATGCTACATACTTAGATGACTGCTCAAGTTTACCCTCTTACTATATAAATGATTCGCTAAGGCATTTTTGAAACCCATTGATACCCTTAAAAAATTGGAGGGCCCCCTCCAAAAAAATAGGTTTGATTTAATTTCTTGTTCAGAGATATGCTATGGGGTAGCCACTATTGGTTTCTATAAAGTTGGCCAAGAGAGCTGATATTGTGTATTATGTTTACTTATAGTGCTTAACTAATGGAAACAACATGAGATTCAGATAAATGTTACTGAAAGGGACCATA
>JAQGBQ010001549.1:0-11237 GCA_034698485.1 Vertagopus arboreus
TCATATGTTGCTGCAGCAGCTGCTGCCACTGGATCATGGTAAAGCGCATGACCGGCTAAAATTGGAAATGCGTTGTACCCGAAAACATCTATCAGACCTATAGTAGTTCCGGAAACACCTACGGCTTTAACACCTTTCAAAATTTCGTCCAAATCCGCATCTAAATTTAAAACATATTTCAAGTAAATTTTTAGGTTAAAGTTTTTGAAAGACTTAAAACTACTGTAAATGATCAGTAATAATAGAAATATGGTGTGTAATGGAAGAAAAAAAAGTTTAATTAGAACCAAAAATGTCCATTTTAAATTTATACTCTTTTAAATTTTGAATTAATTAATTTATATTTCATATTTTAAAATCCAGTTCTGACAACGACTCTTATTTACTCTAGAAAATCAAAACAGAAACGAATGTCACAAGTTTAATCATTCACTAATATCAATCATCTTATAGCCTTGTACGCTATTTGAATAATTTTTTGTGTAAATGTCAAATTGTGCAATAACTTGTTATTGTAAATATATTAGTTTGTTTGTACGGACAATATTTATATTGATTTAAATATATATTCAGAATTCTTACCTTTCTCCGGTTGCATAGATTTAAAAGTTACATTTGCTTCCATGTTACGTCCTTTGAAATCTCGGCGAGAACTTTTACTCGAAATATTTCCAAATTCTTCAGCTAAAATTTTGTAACCTTTGGAAAATGTGCCATAATTTTGTTTCACAAATTGTAAGTACGTTGAATTTTTTCTTCCTGTAAGTATTTGGAACCAATAATAAAAATATATAGCACTGTGATACAGAAAATAAATATATAAAACATACTCTCTATCTTTATATTTATTTACCTTCGACATTTGTAGTAGATGCCAGAAGAACAATGTAGATCAAAAGTGGTAAACAGTTTTGCATTCTATGCCAGAATAAAATCCATCCAGAATTGAAAACAAAAATAGTAACCTTGTACTGCTTTCATAAATCAAAAATACGAAAAGTTAGTTTTGCAATTTTTTAATAATTTATAATTTTTGAATCTTGGACGAAGATTTCAAAATATAAAAAACATGACGATACAAAATGTGTTGACTTAATTTTATCAATTGTCTCTGTTTTATTACTTTATTGTCATACCATTGTTGTAATATAATCAGAATCCTAACCTTGCATTAAAGCTGTTAAGAAACGGATGTAACAGGCCGCTTTAATTTAAATAATCTTTATTAAGAATTGATTTTACATTAACACGAATAAATAAAATTCAGGAGGATTGAATTGGAAAGTTACATAATGTTACGTGGAATTTTGCTGTTGAACTTGTTTCATATAACATCAAAAGACCGTCACACAGTGTCAAATTAAAGAATAATCGAGCTGAATACGCGCGACTCCACGCTAATCCACATTTTTTAAAAAAGCATTCCTTAGAAATCTAAAATTTTATCATTTTAGAATATTAAATTAAAAGTTAGATTTTTTAAAACATTCGTTTTAATTGAGTCTATGCCATAAGTGGAATCTAACAGGAGTAAATTTCTATGCACTCTTACATCATTTGTCTTCGACATTTACATTCATGGGCTCATTTACAAACAACAAAGCTATCTTTAATGCAAGGTTAGGAATCTGATTATACTACAACAATGGTTTGAAAATGAAGTAATAAAACAGAGAGACCATTCATTAAATTTAGACACAAACACATTTTGTCAAAATACAATCATGTTTTACTTATTTGAGTGCAAGTTTAAATAATTATAAAGGTTTAAAAATTTGCAAGCCTAACTTTTCTTATTTATCAAAAACGGTACTAGGATACTATTTGTGTTTCAATTCTGGATGGATTTTATTTTGGCATAAAATGCAAAAATGGTTACCACTTTTTATCTACATTGTTCTTCTGGCATCTGCTACAAAAGGCGAAGGTAAATATAAAGATATGGCGTATATTTTATATATTTATTTCATGTATCACAATGCTATATATTTTTATTATTGGTTATAACTACTTATAGGAAGAAATAAGTCAAACTACCTAGAATTTGTAAAACAGAATTATGGCACATTCTCTAAAGGTTACAAACTTTTAACTGAAGAATTTCGAAATATTTTGAATAACCGTTCCGGTCGAGGTTTTAAAGGACGTAATATTGAAGGAAATCTAACTTTCAAATCAATGCACCCGGAGAAAAGTAAGGATTTGACTACTTGTGATTATAAAAATAATTCAGGAGGTTTGAAATATTAAGTCCCCCGGGGAATTATTTAGCCTCTTACGGTAGTTGAAATGAAGCACACAATGATTAAACTTGTGAAACTAGTTTCTGTTTTGAGTTTGCGACTAAATACTCGTCTTGGTCAGCATTGTACTTTAAAAAGTAAATTCAAAATTCAAGAGATGATAAATTTGTAGTGGACATTACACATTTGAGTCCTAATTCTGATTTTTTATTCCACATTACCAAATACATTTTTATTATTACTGATAATTTACGTAAGCTTCTTAATCGTTCGGAATTTAATAAATAACTAGAAATATGTTTTATGTTTAGATGAAGATTTGGATGAAATTCTGAAAGGTGTTAAGGCTGTTGGTGTTTCTGGTACCAAGATAGGATTGTTTGACGTTTTTGGATACAATGCATTTCCAATTTTAGCCGGCAATGCTCTTTACCATGATTCAGTTGCAGCAGCAGCTGCAGCAAAATTCGAAAAAGGGAAAGTGGTCGCATTTGGACACGAACGTTTTACGCAGTTAAATAGTGACCAAGCCGATACTAACACACTTTTTCTAAACGCAATAAACTGGGCTAGTAGAAAAAGCAAAAAATACAAGAAAACAGTTGGGGTTTTAAAAGGCGAAAAAAGCACATGGACAGATGACATTAAGAAATTTCTCAACGAATCTAACTTTAATGGACACGTCATAATTCCAAACGATTTGGAGACACAAACAGATTTAAAACTGGACGACATGGATATTTTAATCTTTCCAAATTTTTACGATGTCAAGAAAGAAGCAGTTGAACGAATTATGGCTTATGTCAAAAATGGCGGAGGATTTGTATCAGGTTACAAGTTTACCGATACCGATTTTGTTGGAAATGAAATCCTTAGAAAAATGGGTATGTTTCAATTACCAGATGACGATTGGCTAAGAGTGCAGTTAGGTAATATGCCTAACAAGATGTTTAACGTATCAAAAAATGTCGTTAGAGACGCACATTCTGGATGGAATGCTAAAGATATTATTCAACTGCTCAAATCCAATACTTCCGTCAACGATTTCAAAGCTCATTGGAATCATATGTCAGATATAGTTAAGTTGAGTTTAGAACTTAACGCTAACCTATCAGATTTAGAATGGCTGGACGAATTTAAAGAAACAATCATGCAGTTTTTTATGACTAGTCAATCAATCGAAAATACTCAATGGGATCAAATCCGGGACATGCTAAAGCATATTTTGAAACGAGACGTTGAATGGTTGGATAAAGTTAAGGACGAAATTGTAAAACTTTTGAAGTCTGATACACCAATGCAATCTTCTCAATGGAATCAGATTTGGGATGTAGTTAAGTTAATTTTTAAATCGAATACAACAGGGTCGTATGAAATTAAAGAAACAGTTAATAACCTTTTCAAGACCGACAAAGTTATGACGTTTGCTCAATGGGATCAAATTTTAGATATCGTTAAACTAAGTTTTGAATCCGATAAGGAATGGCTTGAACAATATACAGAAACCATTATGCAAATGTTTAGGTCAACTAAACCTAAAAATGATTCCCAATGGGAGCAAATCGACGATTCATTAAGATACAGCTTAAAGTTTGCAAACAGGTCAAACGCAAATTGGCTTGATGAATTGGTCGAAATAACGTTTAAGCTTAGTGAATCTAGTGAACCAGTTGAAGAGTCTCGATGGGATCGTACTTGTAAAGTACTAAAATACAGTATTAATGATGTCATTATGTCAGAATTGACATGGCCAAAGAAATTCAAAGCAGGAATAATGAAGCTTATAGAGGAAGCCAAAGTTAACTTAACTGAGTCTGAATGGAATCGTATTATCGATGTACTTATAATTAGCTTAAAATATGACAATCAATCCAGACTGGAATGGCTGGATAAATTCAAAGAAGTGGTTATATCAAAATCGCCGAATATTTCTGAATCCGATCGACTAAACGTTACTGCGTATGACCGTTTTCACGCCCTCGTTGAACATTCTCTTTTCAATCTACTGCTAGACCCTGAACAAATGTACATTCACCCATCTGCAGTAAATTTCCCTGGCATGCCCGATAAAAGCACTGATAAAGAACGAGAAAAAATTCACATCGTAACCATTCCTTTAACAAATAATCCAGAACATCCTGCCTATGATTGGAATGCTGTAGGTGTGGGATTTAGTACGAGATTATACGCTCCTCCAGGTTCAGTAGTATCATTAAAAATTAAAGGAGACGTCGAATTCAAATTTCAGTTGAAAATAGGGTGTCATACTGACAATCTTGTCGACCTTGAAGAATGGTTAAGGTTTCCAAGGATAAGAATGGGACAAACTTTTGAAGGAAATTCAGCATCAATGGCAAGTCCTTTTGGAGGTCTCATTTATGTACAGGATATCAGAGCTTTAACAAAGAACATAACGCTGACAAATTTTACTTGTGAAATTACTGGAGCAATCCCTACGCCAAGTTTTGTGTTAGACCAAACTGCATTAATAGACTGGAAAGAATCAATCCGTTTTATTAAAGCTCCTTGGGCAGATTTAGTGAGTGACAAAAACGTGATTTCAGTTTCTGAAAAAATGGCACGATCTTTAGAAAACCCTGAAGAAATATTATTATATTGGAAAAATTCGGTAAACCAAATGTCAGATTTCGTAAATGTAGAACGTCAGAACAACTTTCAATCGTTTGCATACGACGTTCATATCAGCATGGGTTACATGCATTCGGGAGCACCAATGATGGGCTATATAGGGGCTGGATTTAATATGCTGAATAGCAAACATGTATGTACCGACACAAATACCGTTTATTTTCACGAAATGGGGCACAATCTTCAACATAGGTATGGTCGTTCTTGGACTTTGCGAATGGAAAATGAAGTAACTAACGAACTATTTTCAAGGTACATTTATAATGTGTTTTGCCCACTTCCGTTAGAAGATTCAGGAAGAGGAAACGATTACCATTTAACAAGTATAAGCAATGGAATTGAGAAATATATTGCAAGCGGGGGAAAATATGGGGAAGATTTTGGATCAACTTGGGAAATATTTTATTATCAGATTGCAAAAAACTTTGGATGGGGAACATTTAGAAGAGTTTTTAAAGCATATTCTAACCTTACTGAATATCCTTCAAATGCAGATGATATAATGAACACGCGATTTGTTTTGTTTTCAATTGCCGCCAAACGGAATTTAGCTGGATTGTATAAGTCATGGGAACTTCCGTTTTCTTCAGAGGCAGCTGAAAAAGTTAGCCATCTTCCTGATGCTACATGTGTGATGACGGATCTATTAATTAAGCATGAATAACTTTCGTAAGGCATTGTTTATTAATTTTTATTTTTTTTCAAACAACACTTGAACTTAATAATTTGAGTGGGCTTGTCCACTCAATTCTTGATAATTTTTTTTATTATTTTAAACTTCCCAAATCACTCATTCAGACAAAAGCTGGTAGTTTCATGATTGACCTTTTGATTACATGTTTAATCGAGTTTATAATAAAAAAAACTGTAAAAAGAAGTTTTGACCTGTGCTTTTTGTACTGCAATATTAAAAACGCTATATCAAGTATATCTTAAGACCCATCTTGTTGAACTTTTATCCTTAATATAACTAAAATTAATCTAAACATTTCCTAATCACAAACTGAATAATCGGCTTTTTAAAAAATTGGAAATTTTTATAAATGTATGACCTCTGAAATTGTAATCTTCAAATCAGTTTCTCTCCTGAAGAATAAATTTGAAAGCTTGAGAAAGTTTTCAAAACTTTCCCTCCTTTACCGTAATAACAAATGTCGGAATTAATTAATAAAGTTTTTTAAAATGGAAATATATATTTATACTCACAAAATAAATATTTGCGTAAAATAAACAATAAGTGTTATTAGTCCGCAAAAAAATGTGTTATTTTTTAATTAGCTGTCAGATAAAATGTAATGTGCAGTTAACAATGCCTCATAGCCCCTATATATTGGGATTGAACACCTTAATCAGCAACGCAACAGCGGTATTTGGTGCTCAGTGTTAGGAAAACATCGAATTCCAATTGTTCCCGATAGGGCAGCACTGGTTGTGTTGTTGTGGTCATCCACAATTTATGTGTGTCATATTTTTTTGAAAAATATACTTTCTATATAATTGTTTTTTATAATTGTTTATTCAATTACGATATATTTTAATTTTAGTTAGAAACAAACCTAAACATGAATGCTCCTTGTCAACAACAACACAACCAGTGCTGCACCATCGAGAGGTGTTGGAATTAGGTCTCCTTGCTAAATTACAGAAAATCCATGTTAGAGGTTCTATTTATATTATATTCCACCTCTATGGCAGTTACTTAAATTCATTGAAAAGTCATTAACGTAACATACTTCCCTTTCATTGGTATATAAATACTGTTAAATAAAACCGGCTAGTTGGAAAGTTAACATGGATACTTTGTGATGAAATGCTGCACCAATAAACAATCATTGAAGCAATGGTAACATGGTTTTGAAACATTCAATTACATTTGATTCTGTATGGAATATTTATAACGTCGATAATGGTTTGGCAAAATACATATTTTGTTTTTGTACCCAGGTTTGCATAGCAGCTTTCTTGAGGACGATGTTGGAATGTCTGTAACTCACTATTTATATCGTACCAATTTAGAATGGTACATAAACGTTTTACTATTAAAATGTTTTTGATTTTACCAAATTTAACAGTTTCCCTTCTGTTGTCGTCAGGACTGGTAAATGAATCTTAGTAACACTATTTAAGTTATTTCAATTGTCTAAAAAATTAGAGTTAACGCAGGAGCACTTCTGCTGTGATTTCAAAATACTTATTCCATCACGGGTACGGCTGCGCTGACCTTTAGGCTAATTCCTTGACAGATTTATGGATGAGTGAAAGTTGGTGACACTCTCTATTTCTAATCTCCATTTAGGATGTCTATTTTTGTAAGAAACAAGCTGAAATGCCATATGCAAGTCTCCTAAAATGAAATAAATGAGGAGGTAGTGATTTCAATTACATAAAATACACTAAGAATTATATTAAATCGTTATATAATATATCAATTACACAATTAATAAAGCTTTCTTTTCACCTAACTATTCTTACTTCTTACACCACGTTGTATCTACTTATTAATTCTCAATATAGCCACACTTGACCTCCACTTTATCTTCAATTGATCTCCTACAGACTACAACTCTGAATTAGTAACACAATAGTAACAATAATATTCACATAAAGAACTAACTTGAGAAAACAATCTTCCCACTTTTCACGAGTTCTACTAACACGGCCGTAGGATACCTCCACCAGTCTATAAATCTAACTTTCAACGAGATAATATTTTCATGCAATATTATTATACACTTTCACCATTGAGATTGTCAATTTCCATATAAAAGTGTCTATATGTGCTCGCAGATACACCTTCCAACAATGCATCAAATTATATTCTACATAAATCATTCAATACCTCATGAAAAACCCATTAGTGTCGACGAAACAGATGGCCGAAAAGCGGCACAAAATAATTTGTGTTATCTTTTTTGAAAAACATATTCTCAAAAATATTGTTTTTAGACGGAGCCAGGGCTTATGGGATTGGTATTTCCGTCTGTCCGATTGTTTTGTGACACGCTAGCTGTCGAACCGCTTGGCCGATTTGGGTTATGTTGAGCTTAAAATGCGTATTAGGTCAAGGCTTTGGACAAGTTCTAGGATGGGTTCAATCGGTTGAACGGTTGACCCGTAGGGGCTAGTAGAGTGAGTGTTTCTATGGATATGTGTTATATAATAAATTTTAAAAAAAAATGAAAATAATGGAAGAAAAACTTGAAATGAATGAATGAATTTCGCATGGTAGTCGCTATGCCTCCGAAATGTCGAATAGAAATGAGATTTTGCAGCAAATTGTTCTAATGGACCCTATTGGGTAACCTCCACGGGTTTCTAAAAAATCCCTGTATCCAGCTGAAATTTGGCATAGTAGTAGCTTATGACTACATAATATCGAATTAAAAGTTACAATCCTAGTAACTACCGATATACATTGGCTCGGGCTATGTAGAATTCTGCACTGTAGGTTTTTACATAAAAGCACGTTTTAATGTTTTTTATACCCTAGATTGAAATAATTTTAATCATTTTTAAATCAAACTAACAATACTAAATCGAAAAAGACCTTAGGATGATGAGAAAGCTTTATTAAACCTGAGATACCTTAAAACTGGGTTTAGTTAAACGGGTCAATAAAGCTATTTGCAGAACATGTTTGAGCAAGAACCTAATTATATTCGAAATTTTTATTAGAGAATACATTAAAAAAGTCTTTAAAACGTTTTAAAAACAAACAAGCTTCGGCATACATCGGGGTCTAGTTTAAATATTTTGCTGTGATATCTATGAACTCAAATGGCGTCCTTCTTATTGAGATCAAATGCTCCTACGTATTTGCCTATCTGCTTGATCAAAGCTCAATGTTCCGAAACAGTTTACGACAAAAACTCTACCTTTCAATTCAAAATTTCAATTTAATTAAATGTTATATTGAATTCGGTTTTTTAACCACCACCATGAATGTATTTTGAGCTCATACAAGACTGTGGTTTAATGCTCACGGATTTCAGTCTAGCAGTGTAAAAGGCTTGGACTAAACATTCATTTCATTTTTTTTCTTACAACTTTCAGTTTAATTTTTTAGCTTATCAATTTTACTTTGTTCAAATAAACGAGTACTAATAATTATGCCTCAGTTATGGTTTCATTGAAGCTGGTTTTTTATCGAAGGTAAGGGTGCTTATATCATCATTACATCATTATTTGTTATTATTATTCTCATGATAAAGTGCTAAAACAATGGACAATGCATACAGTTAGTGATAACCAGCGTCACAATAGTGATACGTTTTTTTGTTTTTTTAGCCTGCAGTCTTACTATTTAGTCCTGCATAATTATTATTAGTAATTAATAACTGCAGAAACGTTATTAGTAGTTTTTTTTGTAAAATGGATAGATTGTTACTAATTATCCCGTACTTTATTTTTGTGACATGTTCTATTGCAAACGAAGGTAATACATTACGTATCTATAATACAACGTTTGGGAATATATTTTTATTTCTTCAGCTAACCGCTCAGATTTATATTTTGAGGTTACCTGATTTTAAGATTTGATTTTCGATACACCTTCGAATTACACGATTACGTCAATAAACCTCATGTCAGAGTTTATTATTCTACCACGACAGGACAATTTTTACAGGATTGTGTTTGATGTGGACGAACATGAGGGTTATAGTATGCATGCCGGGTCTCCAATCGTAGGGTTTTTGGGGTACGCACAAAATATGCTGAATCCCAAGATCCTTTGCAGCACAAGAAGCTGGCTCTATTTTCATGAAATGGGTCATAATCTTCAAGGTAGATATGACAGATCATGGAGCATGAAAATGGAAGGTGAAATAACTAATAATATTTTTGCAAAATACATATTCAATGTTTTTTGCGGTATTCCCTTAAATGATGCGGGCGGAACTAGCTATCTTACTTTATCGTATATTAATGAAGAAATTGAAGCATATATCAAAATGGGAGGAAAATATTTTGACGAATTTAATCATTACTGGAGAATCTTTTATTACCAAATTGTAAAAAATTTTGGGTGGGGAGCTTTCAGAAGATCTTTTAAAGCATATTCTACTTTAGCAAAATATCCGTCGAACGAAGATGAGAAGATGGACACCCGATTTATTTTGTTCTCTATTGCCGCTAAAAGAAGTCTAGCAGGGCTGTATAAGTCATGGGAGATTCCATTTTCTGAAGAAGCGGCTGCAAAAGTGGCACATCTTCCAGAATCCGGATGTCTCATGACCGATCTTCTAACGAATAAATCAAGTACTTGAAGTTCCGCTTTTACATTGTGTACTGTTTTTAATAGAAGAATATAAAAGAGCTAACTTTCTCATAATAAAAAATGTATAACTGCTAAATTGCCAAAAATAAGTGTGTTTGTGTTACGAATTTGAAAAAATCTTGAAACCTGAAATTACAACTTGTCAAATGTTTATGTAGATAGATTTGTATAATTTTTTTGCCTTCAAGATTTTCTTTTGAAGAGGCACTCAATGAGTAGTTTACATTTGTTTACTTATTTGTATTTTGCACTTAAATAATATAAAAAATTGGTTATTTAAAAATGGACTTATTTCAATATTTTGATGTATGAATTAAAATAATTATCGAAATTAAATTTAAACAAATTTGTTGTTCAATAAAGTCATGTTGCATAACATTTTGAGTCATTATGTTCATGTTAATTTTATATCGCTAGAAAGTAGAGAAACAAACGATTTTATTGTGGAAACGTTATTAAATTTTGTAATGAAACACTCATTACAAAAGTTTTTACTTGTTTTAAAGTACAACAACCAACATACAAAAAATGCAAGAAATTGGAACGATAGCAAAGTTAACTTAATCAAACTAGGCAAAAATGCAAAAAAAAGTATGAAAATCTTGAACAATTCGAGGGTATCTAACTAAACCAAAGATTTTTTAATCGAAAATAATATGTTCTTCATAATTTAACTAAAAACATTTGACACCGAGTCCAACAAAGAGAATCCACTTATCTGACAAAAGCGTCATTTTTTTTAATCAAATACTCATAATATTAATAAATCAGAATTACACATTGGGTATTTTGTCAGTTTAAAGTTGATTAAATTAGGTCTCATTGGACGGAATAACATGTTTTTAATTTCTGATTATTCATTTTATTTTTGATAAAATATGATTTAGGTTTCATTTTATTCTTTTCCCTAACAACACAGCTCTAAAAGTTCCTTTTATAATAGCTCTTACAAATTTGAGGACTGTCAGACGTTTGATGACAAAAACTCCCTCCGTGCCGATCTTTAAAGGACGGCAGCTCTTTTTGAATTTACTCATATATTTCTTGTCAAACTTTGTTTCAAACGA
>JAQGBQ010001550.1:0-11233 GCA_034698485.1 Vertagopus arboreus
CGCTGACTTATTTTGTCATATGTTCTGGCATTGGCAGTGATACTGATACAGAATAATTCAACTTCTCAATAATAAATATATTATTTTATGGTATTCATTATAATTGTTGTAATTCTGGTCACTGAAAGGGAGTTTTTGTAACTAAAAATAATTTCTGAACTAATAATACATACATAGAACATCAATCTGGATTAAGTACACGCAGAAAATAATTTGCTGACAATTCGGCGAACTACGGCATATGCTACGTCAATAAATGCTGCTATTAAATATCAATTTTATTAATTCTGGAAATTCAGTATTTGAAACATTACGGCTTAAAACAATAACTTATTCGTTGCTTACATTATTTTGATACAAAACAAAATCTTCAAATCCGGTTTAAATTACTACGTCTAAAGCTAGTTGACACTATAATAATTCTCTAAAACTTACGTGCTGGATACTTGTTGAGTAAGAAATTTGTTTTGCTAAAATTCTGACCGGATGGGTTACGAAACAAATTATATTGATCTATCGATTATTTGAGTTTGTTGTAAACATGTGGGTTGTAGAATATTATAATAAAACCCAGAATTTTTTTGTCCTAAAAACCCGATAGTCTCAAGCAGTGTTTTTTATAATGGTATGAAAATATCGGCAAATTAAACTTGACCATAAGTACCATTTATGAAAGAATTTTAAACCTATTGTTTTTAGCTTATGCGTATACTGATAAACTAAGTTAAACATTCAACTTATTGATGCAGCGAATATACCAATTGATAAATGCATATCACAACTAAGGCAGTAAAATATTATTCTATGCTTATGTATGCCGATGATGCTTTTTTAACAGTATTTCTACAATACTAGCCTACAATAATATTATAACTACCTCTAAGGAGAAACTGATAAAAGCAAATTAATCATATTGTCCGTGTACTGTTTCATAAAATCGAAAAAAAAGATTCGATCTACAACAAAAAATGGCATTCCGACTTTGATTCGAAGGATCCGTAAGGATTTTATAGTTTTGGCAGTAATTGTCTTTCGTCTATGTGTACATTTCAGTGCCAAAAGATATGCGTTCGACTTGTCAGATAATAGGGAAAAGAGTCTTACTGTGACGTATATAAAGAAAATGACTAGCATGACTGCAAGAATCAATATAATTATGATGAAATCGTCCAGTTTGTCTCTCGCTCGCATAACACCATACCCGCTTGGAATGGCGATGCCCATCAAACTCGTAAACATCATGTTAAGCGTCACATTTCCATATATTATTAATAGCAAGAAGGTCAATCCCATCTGGAAAGTAACTCTACTACCACTAATGAAGTCACCGTAGAACTGTATATCAATGACATAGCAACCATCGTCACTATTTTTATTCATAATGATTTTATTCAATATGAGACAGAATGTGTATTTTAATTATCAATTTTATCTCCTGATGAAAATACCGGTGTGGTATTGAAAGCTTGAGAAGTATATTAAATCAGTTTTTGTTTTAAAACTTATAACGCCTTGTTTACCGTAATTAAAATGACTCATCAAACAGTTACGCAAGGTTGGAAAGACATTAAAAACTATCCAGAGTTATTAGTTATGTAGAATTATTGTATGCTGTCATATAAAATGCTGAACGGGTGCTACATTTTAAAATTAGCAGAACCAGTATAAAATCTCAATTTAGTTTTTTTAAATGAGGAATTTCAATTGAATTTCAGTTTATTAGACTTAATATATTGTCAGCAAAAACATTCAAAATGTCTACATTCCTCATTATAATGTAAAACTTACTCTGTAGTCTCAAATCCAGACTAACAAGTTGTTGATACATTGCTGCAAAATCGTCTCTTTGGTCAACTGTAATCTTCATCACGGCTAATACTATTGACAAGACCGCAGTATATAGAATATCTGCAAACAATTCTACGATATTGACATCCTCAACCCAAAGAAGTGAGATCAAATCAGCAAGGCATCCGACAGTATAAATTAACAAGTAGATGCAAGAGCATTTCCAGAAATTATATTGAAACTTCCCAGACAGCCTTAAGGTCGCAGTTTTTGAATCCCAATTCAAAGGAGTACAGCAAAAGAAATCTGCAACTTTCTGACGCCGACTGAACAACAAGATCATTCGTTTTGTTATCATTATATCCCAGCAGTTGGAAAACGGGATTGACAGATATGTTTTTTTTATTACAAAACTGAAATTTTGAGCTCGATATGATGGGTTTGAATGAGCGAGTAGAAGTAACTAAAATTTTACAATAATTTTTTGTTTTAGCTAAAAATAAAAGAATGTCGTAATGTCAATTTAACCATTCAAGTATTAAACACCGGTTCCTTAATTTTGTACCCGAAGAAATTAAATATTTCTATGGGGCAGTATAGAATCATTTATATAAAAAAAATTATTTTATTTATTGTTTCGTATGTCTTTTTCAATAACAGGAGACTCGAACATTATATTATTATTTGGACAAACTTGTTTTTCTCGTGGAGTATGAATAGGAGATTACTCAATCTGGATTAAAGCTTTTGAATACTTATATATATAATAGATAATCGTTAGCTCATCAATGATGCTTTATTTTTCCTAACCTAACTCGTAAATTTGAATGTGGGCTTATAAAAAATATATACATTTCAATTGTGTGATTCTAATACATGTAAAAAAGTAGCTTCATTCGTTGAAAGCAGTAAACAAGAAAAACTAAGAAAAAGCTTATGCGAAACTAAATTGGCGATTCCTGTTGAACACAACAAAAGTGACAATTTTTTTTTCATAATCTAGATGTAATACATTTTTTATCCAACATATTTAAAATCCTACGATAATAAGGTACGCTTAAGAAAAATAAAAGCATAGAAGATAAACTATACCCTTTTCAATTCTTATTTTGGGTACTTTGACTCAGACAATTCTTTCTGACCGGATGGATGACAAAACGGGTTGTATTGATTGATCCATTATTTAAATTTATTGTAAACATGCGGGTTTTAAAATATTACGACGTATTTCTTTGCCCTTGATATTTTAAAGTCTCAAGCAGTGTTTTAATAATAGTCTGAAAAATGTTGGCGAGCAGGGACTTGTAATTAAGCACTATTTATGATACAATACAAATACTTAATTATATGGCTTGTACATAGTTAAATGCATTTTTAAAGTTTATTCGTAAACTGTTAGAGCATGTACATATTTATATACTGAATGAACATGCACAAAATATATTAAAAACCAATTAATAAATATAAATTACAATCAACAGATAAAACCGTTAAAACGGGCTGTACCTATTTTGTTCTTACGAATGTAATAATATTTTTTTAAGCTTGGCCGTTCATCCCACAATATGAGTCTACATTGATTTTATTTATAACTATTCCTACGGAGAAACTGATAAAAGCAAGTTGATCATAGACTCCGTATAGTGTTTCATGAAGGTGAGAAAAAACGGCCGATCTACAACAAAAAATGGCATTCCGACTTTAAGTCGAAGGATCCGCAAGGATTTTAGGGTCTTAGATGTGATTGTCTTCCGTAGATGAGTACACTTCAGTGCCACCAGGAATATTTCCGACTTTCCAGATAATAGCGAAATAAGTCTTACTGCTACGTACGTAAATACAATCACAAAAATTACGGCAAGAATCAACAATGTTGTGATGAAAATATTCATTTTGTCTCTCGCTCGCATTAAAGCAAATCCGCTTGGGATGGCAATGCCCATCAAAGTTCCGAACAATAGGGTCAGCATCCAATTTCCGTATATGATATGAAAATGTTCGTTCATCACCTAAAGAGTATGCATATGTTTAGTCTCAAATATTTTGAGCATTAAAAATTGATAAATATGCAATATTCAATCCTGCCACGAACAAGCAGCTCTTAAATCACCATTTAAAATATCAAACATTGTCCATTTGGAGCTTTACTTTTACTGCAAGCAGTTTTTTCAAATAAAAATAATAAAATGTTTATTTTTAATACATCAATGAATGTTTAGAATTTTTTTACTGTCTAAAAACTATAAACTTAAGAATTGTGAATAAAAAAATAATATTAATAACAATAATAACATTATTATTCCATTACCTGCAGAATTTGGTACACCTTGATTCCATGTTTGTCTTCCATGTATCTCAATGGAGTCTTTCGAAGTATGGTTCCAGGAATTTCTTCCAATATTTTCTGTCCTTGACTAGTTCTTCCTTCATAAGGGTCAAGGGGTTCGATGCAGGTCAACCAAAAGAGAGTGGACTGCACGTAAAACGTGGCGGGGATCAAGAAGAGGATTGCAATGTTTGCAATTTGCAAGATTTCAAACATCGAAAAGAGCATTGCTGGGACCCATATTAGTTTAAGGGAAGGTTGAATTCCAGTCAGAAATGTCATCAGCCGGTTAAGAGGATCATGCTCATTCAGGAATACAAATCCAAATACCATTGGCATCAATGTAGACACGGTCATGATCAGGCAGAGTATTATCTCGATGAATAAGATTTGCAGCTTAAGTTTCTTGTTTTTTAGCTTCCAGATTTTGAACGTGGCTGTAATTAAAAATCATAAATTGCAGGATTTATATTATAAAATACACCATTCCTATTTGAATAAATTTGTAAGTATTGATAAATCCGAAATAAACGGTTTAATTTAGTAATCTCTATGGTTTTTTTAATAAAAAAAAGTATTCAAATTTGAACTGCAAAAACAGTTTTAGTAAAGCCAAAAGAGAAACAAATTGTGATGGTACATAACTTGTCTATCATATTTCAGTGATTTAACTGCAAAACTTACTCTGTAGCCTTAAATCCAGACTAACAAGTTGTTGGTACATTGCTGCAAAATCGTCCCTTTGGTCAACTGTAATCTTCATCACAGCTAATACTATTGACAAGACCGCAGTATATAGAATATCAGCAAACACTGTTATAATGTCAACATTTTCAGCCCAAAGAAGTAAGATCAAATCAGCAAGACATCCAACTGCAAAAACTAACAAGTAGATGCAAGAGCATTTCCAGAAATTATATTGAAACTTTCCAGACAGCCTTAAGGTCGCAGTTTTTGCATCCCAATTCAAAGGGGCACTTCCAAAGAAATCTGAAACTTTTTGACGCAGACTGAACAACAAGATCATTCGTTTGGTTATCATATTGCTACAGCAATTGATTTGACCAATATAATCGTGTTGACTAAGTACTTCAACTGAAATTTAGTAGCACATTTTTCGTCAAGCTGAAAACAAAACAGTTTTGTGATGCCAACCATTCGAGTTTGCATCCTAGCAGGAAGCCTTTAATTTTGTACCAGAATAAATTAGATGTTTCTATGGGGCAGTATAGAATAATTTATTCATTCAAAAGTCATTTTCTTTATCGCTTCCAATCAAACAGGAAACTCGTAGGTACATACTTAAGTATTAAACATATTTTGAATTTACCCAGCAAACTTGTTTTTCTTGGGAATTAAGACTCGGATATTATTCAATGTATAATAAAGGTTTTATTATACATCGATCTAATTTAACCATGTTTCCAAGACCGTTTGAACAAAATTTATTAATCAACAGTTACTAAACCCAATTAGTAACTTATCTTAGAAAACTGAAGTGATAAACACGACTTGATCTATAATAAAACTATTTGTAATATAAATAATATATATTGTAATTATATGAGTTCATAAATCGGTAACGTGTTTTTTGTCTTTACCTAGCTAGTAGGTTTGACTTTTGTCTTGAAAAATAATTAGCTTTCAAACGTCAGATTTCAACAAATGTTCCGCTTATACAAAAAAAGCTGCATACGTTTGACGCTGTAAACAAGAGATGTTAAGAAAAAACAGGCTAAAAATTAACATGTAAAAACAAAATTGCACATTCATTTGTCTTTCAATTCCCGATAGAACAAAAGTGATAATTTATTTTCATAATCTAGTCCTTACATATTGTCTACCAAACATATTTAAATTCCTACGATAATAAATAAGATATTTAAGCTTAAGAAATATAAAAGCCGAGAAGATAAACATGGTACTTTCAATTCTTATATAAAGTACTTTTGGGATACTTGTTGACTAAAAAATAATTTTGACATAATTCTGACCGGATGGGTTACGAAATATATTGTATCGATTATTTAAGTTTATTGTCAACATGTGGGCAGTAAAATTTTACAACGCAGTATTTTTTGTCCTTCATTTTAATAATGGTCTGAAAAATGTCGCAACTTAAGTTTTATATCTTGGTAGCTTTGTAAAGTAATTAAGTTCTATTTGTATGATAGTTTGAATGCTTAAATTATTGTCATCATTACATTGCTACACTACGGAGTCCTTAAATTATGTCTTTTGAGCAGTCGAATATTACAACAGTATTTTTTGTCCTTTATACATGACTAGCTTATAATATGCCCGATGGGCATATAAGAATTGATTTAAATGCCTGAAATGTAGAACATAAAATATTTAAGCTTCCGAACGCCTTCGGCGTTCTGTCAGCTTGGCGTTTATTTTTACCAATATAAAATACCTTAAGTAGTGAAATACATAAGCCCCCGGCAAAACATCTACCTAAAAATCTGAAAAACGTTTCTCTTCTATCAAGAAAATTCACCTATTTTTTTAATTGAATTTGATTAAAGTTCATTTTTCTGTAGAAGGGTTTAAAGTTTCAACCCTTCTCTTCAAATCCCCCTAAACAACTTTTCTTTCCAGAGTAATTCCCACTTTTTGTAAGATTCGAAATATTAATATTCCTAGAGTAGTATTATATATTCGAATGGTAATATTTTTGAAATCCGACGGTCAAACCCCTCATTCCCTGGGCAAAAATTCCGAAAAATCAACTTTATCGCTTAGTGGGGCGATAAACCTTTGTCGCTTAATGGAACGATGAACTATAAAAGTGCCCAACTACTTTTTTTCGGCTGTGTGGTTAAAATATTTAAATAGATCGAGAAGAAAAGGAGAAAGCTTCTACATAGAGTGGGCAAGAAATATTTACCCATGCTCCCAATACTAAATCATAGATATTCGCACAAACATTCTGATCGACATGGTATAATTGCAAAAAAAATATTGGTGGCCAGATCTGCGTAAAACTAAGACGATTCTAATGACGTATCAATTTGGTTAAGGCTGTAAGAATCCTTTCTAAGAAAACTTTGGGGGAGATTAAGTTACATAGTCCCCTTTTTCGCTCTTAATATAGCGATAGTCTCAAGTAGGGTTGTAATAATCGTCTGAAAAATGTCAAAACTTAACCTTTATAATTAAGCACTATTTGTATGATAGAGTTTGAATACTTAAATAAACTACAGTAAACTAGAGTATTTAAACTGCATCTCTTGCTTTTGTTTTGGCTTATTTTAAAAGTATATTTACATATACATATTTATGCACTGAAGGTACTGAAATACTGCAAAGTCAATTAACGAAGAATCTGAATTAAATCAATTAAATAATATTTTGAATTACGACTATGAAATTTTTAATCTTGTCCGTTGCCAGCATTAACCTAGATCGATTGTATTCCTCAATCTGTATATTTATAACTATTCCTACGGAGAAACTGATAAAAGCAAGTTGATCATAGACTCCGTATAGTGTTTCATGAAGGTGAGAAAAAACGGCCGATCTACAACAAAAAATGGCATTCCGACTTTAAGTCGAAGGATCCGCAAGGATTTTAGGGTCTTAGATGTGATTGTCTTCCGTAGATGAGTACACTTCAGTGCCACCAGGAATATTTCCGACTTTCCAGATAATAGCGAAATAAGCCTTACTGCGACGTACGTAAATACAATCACAAAAATTACGGCAAGAATTAACAATGTTGTGATGAAAATATTCATTTTGTCTCTCGATCGCATTAAAGCAAATCCGCTTGAGATGGCAATGCCCATCAAAGATCCGAACAATAAGGTCAGCATCCAATTTCCGTATATTATATGAAAATGTTCGTTCATCACCTAAGGGCCATAAGATTACATTTTTAGCCTCAAATGATTGTTTCGTGTCAAATTATTTGATCACTACAAACTAACAAATAAAATTAAACCATGCCACAAATTGTTTATATACACAGCTCTGAAATAATCATTTAAAAAAACTACAAGCCAGAATCGTTTGATGATAGCAACTGTCAAATTATCCTGTCACAAAAATTAGTTACTTTAAACTACAAAAAATACAAAACAAATTGAACATTTGCAAAGCTTTACTTTCACTGCAGTTTTCGAATAAAAATAGGCAATTATTAGTTTTAAAATATCACGCCGCAATATTTAAAAAACATGTTTAGTGTCTAAGAACTAGAACCTTAAGAATTCTGAATAATAATAAAAAAATGCATCCATACCTGCAGAATTTGGTATATCTTGATTCCATGTTTGTCTTCCATGTATCTCAATGGAGTCTTTCGAAGTATGGTTCCAGGAATTTCTTCCAATATTTTCTGTCCTTGACTAGTTCTTCCTTCATAAGGGTCAAGGGGTTCGATGCAGGTCAACCAAAAGAGAGTCGACTGCACGTAAAACGTGCCGGGGATCAAGAAGAGGATTGCAATGTTTGCAATTTGCAAGATTTCAAACATCGAAAAGAGCATTGCTGGGACCCATATTAGTTTAAGGGAAGGTTGAATTCCAGTCAGAAATGTCATCAGCCGGTTAAGAGGATCATGCTCATTCAGGAATACAAATCCAAATACCAATGGCACAAATGTTGACACAATCATTATCAGGCAGAGTATTACCTCGATGAGGAAGATTTGCAGCTTTAGTTTCTTGTTCTTGAGATTCCTGATTTTGAACGTGGCTGTAATTAAAAATCATAAATTGCAGGATTAATAGTTAAGCAATTAGATTTAGTTTAAATGACTAAAAACACCTAAAATATTATATTGATATTTGAAGAAATTTATACTGTAATGATAGATGAATCAGAAATTAGCAGTTCAATTTGGTAATTATGATTCTATGATTCTGCAGATACCGTTCTTTCAAAATTCAAAACATTTAATCAAGCCAATAGAGAGATTACAAAATTGTGATTGCGATTGTAAGTACAAATCTTTACTTTTCTAAAATATTTTAGTGTGTATTTTAATGCAAACCTTACTCTGTAGCCTCAAATCCAGACTAATGAGTTGTTGATACATTGCTGCAAAATCGTCCCTTTGGTCAACTGTAATCTTCATCACAACTAATACTATTGACAAGACCGCGATAAATAGTATATCGCCAAAAAGTGTTATGATGTTAACATTTTCAGCCCAAAGAAGTGAGATCAGATCAGCAAGACATCCGACTGCATAAACTAACAAGTAAATACAAGAGCATTTCCAGAAATTATATTGAAACTTCTCAGATAGCTTTAAGGTGGCAGTTTTTGCATCCCAATTCAATGGGGTACAGCCAAAGAAATCTGCAACTTTTTGACGCAGACTGAATAACAGGATCATTCGTTTGGTTATCATTGTGCCACAGCCGTTAGTAAACAGATTTTTTTCCAAGTAAACCTGATATTTTGAGCTAGTTGTAATCGTGTTGGGTGAGTACTAAGAAGCAACTGGAATTCTGTGGCGTTTTTTTTCAGTTGGAAAGGAGACGATTTCGCAATATCAGTCATGCTCGTTGTACGTTGAATTAAATTTTTCTATGGATCAGTATATTTACGTAATGTGCTTTATATGAAAAAATATTTTATTTTTTGGTTTAGTTTTTAAAAATATTTTGCAGGTAAGTCTATATAATCGAATTGCATTTCGAATTTACATTTAAAAATTTTGTTTTTTCGTGGACTCGGAATTAGATTGCTCAATTACTTTTTGGCTAAGCTATACATTTTTATATCATAAACTAGCAATAAGTTTATGGATTATTAATATTTTTTTACCCTAACCTTTCTAGGCAAACTGGATTTTGAGACATCAAACAAAAGTCGTGCAAAAATGAGGAACATTTTAAATATCTAATTGTGAAATATTCATTTGCTCAAGTTACCACGTAACTTCATTCGTTGAAATTAAGTGTTTAGACCAAGAAAATCTAAAAAATGCCAAAGCATACAACTTATAGCTAAACTAATAACTTAAAAATGCATATTTGGTTTAAAAGAGAGTGATAAAATCTAACAGCTTAAGAAAGGCTTATCAATACGGTGGCATGCACTTATTGAATGATGAATTAATTGTATGTATTAAAGTAGGTTGGGCTGTAACAAAAAAAATACATTCCAGCGGAATAATATTTGCATTTGGAAGTAAGTATGAATTTGCTTTCAATATTTAGATTGCCATGAAAAAATTTTATACGTATGGTGTCAAACTTAAAAAAATAACCAAATATAATTATATGTAGGTAGAGTGGGCAGAAACTCTTAGTCTCGCGGTCAAGAATTACAAGGAAATAGGTGGTTGATGCATCCTAAATAAAACTAGTTCTTGCAAAATCGATATCGATCATAATGAAGAAATTGGAATCATTCGAGCTCAAAGTAACTACCAGATCAAATTTGTTTTACAATAAAAACATAAAAGATTTAGAATCAAGTTTGAAAAAACCAGAGCGAACTTCTTTGCTAAATACAGCAATAAATACTGGATACTACTTTTTCATGTTTCCTTTTCAATTAGCAAAAGATGGAAAACTTGTAAAAAAGCGATGGCAAAGAGTAAGAAAAATTATATACCAAATATCAATTTCATGGTTTAATTCAATAAAAAACTTCGAATATTTAGATCATTTGTGGGGCAGTATATATTTTAGCACTGCACCGCTACGGCATTGAAATACTGGAGTTTCCGTTTGAACAGCTTTCAACCGGGGCTGTGGATTATTTCTTACTTTTTCAAAAAGTCCTATCTCCCGTGAGCTGTTTAATATTCTTCAAATCCTTTTGGCTTCACGAGGAAAGGTTTCAGAAAGTTGCAGAATTTATTCATAATTCCAAAACTTTGCACATGAAGAAAACTTGGGTATATTTAAATTAAATTATGCTTTTCTTGTAATGTCAAGTAATCAACTATACGTAAAAATTTCAGCTAACTTCAAATGCTTTCATCGCTACCACAATAATTCATAGAGTCGTCCAAGGATTATTGATCTTGATCCTTGGTATTCGTATAACCCATGAACTAAGTTACAAAAATCCGGAATGGTTTTATCGACGATATGTTGCTGAAGCGAGATTTACATTATCTTTGTCGCGTGAAGCGAATCTCTTGAGAAA
>JAQGBQ010001551.1:0-11228 GCA_034698485.1 Vertagopus arboreus
TTTCAAAATATACAAAGAGAAGGAAAATTATAATTTTTCTAAGCATTACAAACAAATATGAAATTACTTTTACATGAAATTAAAAAAGATATGTATATATATAAAAAAAAAATTGAAGAAGTATTCCAGCTTGAAATGAAATAATGAATTTGAAGCATTTAAACCAGTTCGAGGTCATTGCCAGTACATGTCAATGAGTTTTCATAAGTAGACATTGCAATGTCATTGTAATTAATTATTAATCGCTTACAATTTACACAGAAGTTCTGGATTCATAGACAAAGGAAAGTTAGTTTTTTTCAGCCTATTGTTTCGTTAAAATGTGTATGCTTTACATTATTGAGATACTTTGTTCATAATTGTATTTTTATAGATTTATTCGCATGAAAAATTCAAATCACAGCCAATAATAATATTTAAATTCAAACAACGTTTTTCGAATCATACAAGAATTATTCATCTGTAGTTCAAACAGAAAGGTCACAATAAGTTTAGACCTTCACATAATGATAAATATGAGTTCTGATTATCAAATATATTAATTTTTATTCTGAATACAGTGTTACATTTAAAATTAGGATTACTTGTGTCGTTTTGCATGTCTTATTTTAATTATTTCCTCATTTGGTAACTAGTTTTGGTCTGAATCCAGCCCGTTCAAAAAGAGCCATATAGGAAAAGTTTTTTAATTCCTTTGACGATTTAATATGTTCAAGAGCTGTTCATTAGCTAATGATAGTCACAAAAAATTTGTTTGTAGCATGAACCAAACTCGAGAAAAAAAATTCAAAAAATTAGTGTTTTTTCATGAAAAAAATCAATTTCCCATAAGAATACATTGGAAAACAGTGCATCTTATTCGGTGAATATTTCGATTACGCAGAGGGGACAAGTGGTTTTGTATATTGGAGCATAATAAGGAAGACATGTACTAAGTCTCCATGTGTTCCGAACCTCTTGTCCCCTCTGCGTATTCTTGCAAAATCGATCCGATTTTCGGATAAAAATGTAAGGGCGAGATTGAAAGTTGTTTGTTTTCCCGCCCAAAAAATCCTAATTAAGATTGAGTATTTTAAAATTTCAAAAATTTAGTTTTTTCCCAAAGCATTCTAAAAATTAATTATTTTTGAAATTTTAAACATTTAAATATTTTCAATTTTTTTCAAAAAATTGCGTATTTTTAACATTTTCGTTTTTATTGCTTTTTTCAAAATTGTAAAAATGATTGTTAAAATTTAAAACATTTGATTATTTTCAAAAAATAACTAAATTTTAAAAAAACTATTAAAATAACTAAATGTTTCATGCAAAACTTCTGGAATCCCCCTTGTATATTTCATGCAATTTCATCAGTTTACACTGAAATTTGAAATCGCTACTAAAACTTATCAAGTTATCCGATCGGTTTAATTTCTTTTGTATCAAGATTCTAGAATTATTCTTTAAACAGTATTAGGACAGTTTAAACCTATATTTTGGCATTTTTCGTTTTTTTTAAAAAACTTCAAAATTTCGAAACATGTTCAGAATTTTAAAATTTTAAATGTGTCGATAGTCTTTTAATATCATTCCCAATCGATTAAGAATAATTTCAGTCAGAAATTAACATTTTGGAAATATGGCTCAGTGATAATCGTCCTATTCGGGCTGGATTGGGACTTTGGGGTTTTGTATTGCTTGGTTTAGGCACAGCCTCCAAAGAATAAAATTTATGAACAGAAGTCAAATTCTGAGGATCATAATTCGTAGCTTTCATCGAAGGGAATACATTTTCTCCAAAATCTTGACAAACCGAGAACGTTTCGACAACATTACATTTCTGAATCACAGAACAATCCGTCTTCTTTGAGCAAATACAGTAATCTTGTAAAGCACAGTGTGTGACTTTGGGGTCCATATTTATTTCATCCGATAGATCCAGAAATCGGTTTCCAAATTTATTCAAAAATATTCCATTGGGGTCGTACTTTTTCATAATTTTCACAAACGCTTCCCGATTCGATCTCGGAACTGCCTTGTTCATAACTTGTCGACTTAGGTAATATAATCCATTCTTACCCCAGTGCGGTCTTCCACCATGATTTTTGACCTAAAAATAAATTAACCATATGAAAAGGATGTCTATAATGTTATAGATTTAGCTGAAGAAATAGAAATATGTACAGAGGGTTAGGCGAGCTTATTTCCCCAAGATTAAAAGGCCGTAGCTTAATAAGTAGTGGACCAATTGAAACAAAATTTTAAACAGGCATTCTCAAACATATTAGTTACTTCCACAGCTAACGGCGATCAAAAAAGTTTAGAAACGCCGAAGCAATTAAATTCCAAAGTTGAGTACTTTTTATGAGCTGTTCCAGGGAAAGAGTCATACAAAAACCGATCCTCAAAAAAGAGAAATTGTCCTGTAATAAAATTAACTAATTCCCTGTTTAAAAGATAGTCGATAGTATTGGAAACTATCAAAAACCTAAATAAGAAGGACTGATTTCATCAAAATAAATCCAAACTTCTAAAATGGTAAAAAAAAGTTATCATTCGTAACATTGACCCTTTGACCTCTAAAGAGACGCTCGAGCTAAAAGGTCATCGCAAACCATCTTCGAACCAGTCAGGGTATTGTATAGAAAAATAAAAAAAATAAATTGGACAAAAAAAATTAAAAGAAGATAGTGGTCCATACCATAGACCTTCCTGCATCGATAACCGGAAGTAAAACTGCATTACTGTATATACAAACAGAATGGCAGGTCCGAACTTCATTTTTTTGTCACAATCAAGAAACAAGTAATTTTTCCGCTATGAATGCAAAGGGTCAAGTTCAATTGATTACAAGAGCTCAGAAAACAGCAAGCAAATCTGTTACTTCAAAATGAGAAAAGTAATCTGAGACGTTCATGGTTGTCCGTGCCTTAACTGGTCGTGAAGTCCTCCTACTTATCCAACTTTTTCAAAAACGCAAAATAATCTCAAAATAATGGCAAAATAGCATTCAGCCACCATGGCGAACGCACCTATTTTTTGCTCTCCCCCTTTTATTAAATTCTTGGGGATTTTATTCATTGTTTTTGTTGAATTTTACACTCATCGATTGCTACTTACTCGACCTGTAAGCTCATCAAGGTTTCGAGTCTGTGACCCCAGTGACCTCCCCAAAAACTCCGAAAAACCTGAATTTCTAAATCTACAACGAGGGGATTACAGTTCTCATGGAAAATATCCAAGTTTTTCTACGTGTAGTGAATATAGAAATTTTGAGTATATCCACAATATTATTGCCCTATCTGACAATATACAAAACTGTGAACTACACGAAAGCCTTGTGCTTTACAGTATACTTTTAAAGCTTATTATCCAAAAGCAACCTTTGTTATCAAAAAAGCAAAGACTTATCTGCATACTAAAGACTGGGACTAATTTCTTAAACCCAGGACCTACCTGTAGTGTATGTGGGGAGCAGAATAAGTACAATAAACTTATTAAACAGTGCATAGAATGTCAAAAATTCTTCCATCGACTCTGCTTAAATGTTAGTCATCAGATCTACAAAAGAGACATTAAAACAAATCCAACCTGGAAATGTTCTACATGCAGTGATGACAGACTACAAGAACCAAACTTGACCTGCTCACTGTGTCCTCTTATAAGAAAGCGATCGAATATGCTAACATGTTCATCTTGTGACAAACAGTCCCATAAATCATGCTACTTCAGATCTATTGGAAAGAAACCCCAAAAAATCCCTACTCCTCTTCTCTGGCAAACCTGCCTCAACAATATCCCAATCAATGATGTACTGAATACAATGATATCTCCAGCACCTAATATCAACTACAAACTTAACAAAGGGATATCAATGGGATATATCAATGTTAGAGATATCCAATCTCTTGATAAAAAAAATGACGTCCGACTACAAGTCCAAGATCATGGATTTGACTTCTTCTGAGTTGGAGAAACTTGGCTACACAGCGAAGTATTTGATGACAAAATTCTCATTCCAGACTACCAACTATTGAGACAAGATCGACCTAACATCACAAAGATAAACCGTGGTGGAGGTGTATGTTTATACATAAAAGATAACTGGGATTTTGTGTTAAAACCCAGTCCATTTCCTCCCTTCATAGATGCAATCTACATCGAAGCCAGTCGTCCGAGGGTGAAACCATTATCAATTCTAATGGTTTATTCTCCCAAAGAACATTCTATAAAATTTAGACAATCACTAAATAATTTTCTAGAAAACGCACCAATCAACACATATATAATTGGTGACATAAACATTGACATGTTAAGTTATAGTTCTGATTCAACCAACCTTCGATCGATTTTAATTCAAAAATATTTTTATCAGCTAGTCAAGTCACACACCAAAATAACTGAAAATTCTCAAACCCTAATAGATGTGATTATTACTAACTGTGCTAAAATGAACTCCCAAACTGAGGTTATATCGAATGGGATTGCTGATCATGGTTTAATCTACACAATCAGAAAAAAGTGTAAGAATGACACTATTATTGATCAAAAAGTTTTAAAATTGAGAAGTTTTACGAATATTGACTCAGAGGCCCTCAATACCAAAATTGAAAGTGCCCCTTCGTGGATTTTCGAGTTCAATAAGAATGTAAACAAAACATTCGAATTTATTGCTTCCACAATTCAGTTAGTGCAAAATCAATTTGCTCCTCAAAAAACAGTTCGAGTTAAGACCCGTAGACCCAAGTGGTTTACAAACAGCTACAGAAAATTAGCAGCAGCTCGTGACAACGCCAAGAAATTCTTTGATAAAAACACAACAAGTAACAATCAAAAAGAATACCAAGTCATTAGAAACAAATGCAACTCTCTCATGCAACAACTGAAAGCTAAAGAGATTGAAAACTTTGCCCAAAATAGTGACAATCTTTCCAAATATTACTGGAAACTATTTAATGAAGAAGCAGGGCGTAATCAAAAAACGAACAACAAAATCTCTAAACTAAACATAAATGATATTATTCTCACAGATCCTGAAGCCATAGCAGATGAGTTATGCAAATCATTTACTTCCTTGAGACGAAAGGACCTAGAGATACCAACAGGATTCTTACAAAGCTACACACCAGCACCAGGGGAGCCCTTCTGTGACATTCAATTATCTGAAGCAGAAGTACTTCGTGCTTTGGAAACACCTTTGGATACAACAAAAGGACCAGGGTATGACGAAATTCATCCTATCTTCCTGAAAAAAGCCGCAATTAGTCTGTATCCAATTTTGACGTATGCCTTCAACCTTTCTCTTCGAACGGGGACTTTTCCCGAATCTCTGAAGAAAGCGTTTATCATCCCACTCTACAAAGGAAAAGGAGACAAATCTTCTCCTATTAATTACCGGCCTATCTCTCTTCTTCCTACCATCTCCAAAATCTTTGAAAAATTGGTTTTCAAACGATTAACTCGTGTAATTGAGAAGAGGAGTCTCATCAGTGAATCTCAACATGGATTCCGCAAAAAGTTTTCAACGGAGACTGCAGCAATATTTTTATCTTCATACTGCTACTCCTCAATTGACGATAAGAAATACGTGGGTCTTCTTTTCGTCGATTACGGTCGTGCCTTCGATATGGTGGACTCTAGGGTCCTAATCCACAAACTACGAAAAATGAACATCCGTGGCAACATTATGAAGTGGCTACAATCCTACCTGACCGGACGATCGATGCAAGTGAAAGCGAACGGACAAATATCATCTCCTCAACCACTCGAAGTCGGCAACCCACAAGGAAGTTCACTATCCAGCCTTCTCTTTAGTATCTACATTGATGATCTCCCAACCTTTCTAAAAAAGTGCACAACGTATTTATACGCTGATGATGCGGTGTTGTGTTTCTCATCAAACGATCCTTCCGAAATTGAGCGTGTGTTGAACAGTGAATTAGTTAAAGTTAATGAATGGGCAAGAGTGAATGGTATGGAACTGAACACAAATAAAACCAAAACTATGATTATCAGTTCTCCTTACGCTAAAAAAATAAATCCCATTCAGATCACGCTTAATGGAGAAATAGTTGAAAGTGTGAAACAATTTTGTTATCTTGGACTGGAACTTGACCCACATCTCTCTTGGGACTTACACTTTGACAAAGTATTGAGTAAAGTTAAATCTAGAATTAATATGATAAGTGTTTCAAAAAGATACTTCTCTCAAGAGAAGCTTAATATTTTCTGCAAGTCATTAATATTATCAGTTATTGATTATGGTATTGTTATCTGGGAAGGAATTGCACCTAGCAAAATTGTTAAACTAGACAAATTAACCATTCGCATGATTCAAAATATCCTGGGTAACAAACAAGCTAATCAAAGTGATTTATTGGAATCAAGTAATATTATGTTAACTAATGAAAGAAGAAATCTTTATGCCTTAAAAAACATCTACAAACATGTATTCATGCCAGGTCCAACTCATAGAATGTTTAATGAATTATGTAAACTTAAAGATACTACAAAAACCAATTCAAACTTACGTAACTCGAAAAACTTTGTAATACCTAACTTAAAAACTGCATTTGCGAAAAAAGCATTCTATTCTTGGGCAACAAAGGAATGGAACAGCACACCTGCCACAATTCGAGACCAACCTTCTTTGCCAGCTTTTGATATCAATTATCGTCAACACATTTTAATGAAACGAAGTGATATTTATATATACAATTAATAGGAATCAATCATACAAATTTATACGCAATCATATTCGAAATATTAATTTTGTTAGAGTTATTATTAGTTAGTTTGAAAAATTACTACTATTAGAATTTAATTAGAGCAGAATTATTATTATACTTTTTGACTTATTTTACGCGTATGTACGATTGCGAAAACAAACATGTCTATGTTACTATCAATACAGCAATAAACGGGACTTACTTACTTACTTCACTGAAATTATGCAATCTAAATTTATTTATTCTGTATTATGAGAATTTTAATTTTAAGATTGGGATTACAATGCTTTAAATGATACGTTAAATACTAAAATTTATTTCAAATATCCAGTATTTGATTTTATTCTTATCTATTTTAGCTCTACAAAATATGCAGCTAGCTTACAATTCAAATATTCTCTTTAATTTAATATAATAACTATAACACGAGCATTTCGGACAGAAAAATAGTGACATTTAATGAACTATAATTTAAAAAAAAATTTGATATTAACCAATTTAAATATGTCATCTAAATTCAGCTACAAATTTTTAAAACATTTTTTGTCTATAATTTAAAAATAAACATCACAAGATTAACAATATCTTTCAATTTTTAAAAATTTAGTAAAATGGATTAATTTTTTATACAGTATTTCATTATTCTTTTAATTTTACTAAAACTTAAAACATTTTAAAATGTTAATCAATATTTATAATACCCGATTAGTCTAACAACATTTTTATATAATATATGTGTAATTTCTAACAAAACGGATGAGCGATTGGTTGATAACACATATATTATTAATAATACTTACTAAATACTAATACATGTAAACTATAGAATTAATATTTGTATGCCTCCACGTTGAAAAGAGCTCGCCTTTGAACGAAAAGCTTAAATAGTTATATGTACGAATAATTTGTTCTTGACGATGAATGCTTCATTATTGTAAAAAATAAACTTTCAATATTAAGCTGCATTTAAATATTTAATTAAACAAACCATAAAAAAAATCTGAAAAAAAAATTATTTTGTGACGTACCTTTGTCACGTTAATAAACTTATTTTTTCATGTTTTCCAGTTCAAGCTTTAATATTTTTAAAAAGATGTGTATAGAACTATGGATTTACATAATTAATGTTTTTCTAGAGAAAACATAAAAATCTTAAAATTCAGACAGATTACAATCCCATCTCTGCAACATTTCAAGATTTGTAAATAAAAAATATAAGCTTTTAAGTACAACTGTCTGATGAAGTTTTCCGTATAGTGCAAAATAGCTATCAAACAAAAACCATCCGAAGTATTTTTCCACCCGCTCCAATAATCGAGGAACATCGAGATAGATTTTTCCGACGATGGTTCAACGACCAACAGTGCGAGCCAGCACAAGGACAGCACATACCAACAATAGTGAACAGGATCACCCAGAACTTTGCTTCAATTAGCTTAGGCATTAGTCCTGTCACGGCTGAAATCCACTCATGGGGATTTCCCCGTTACTTTCCATGTGCTAAATTATTAGACTTTTCTCATGCTTCTTATTGTGAATTGGAGTAAAAACGAGGTTTGGGGATTTTTGTTTCATGAATGGAAGCAAATACGAGAAAGAAATATGGTTTAATATGGAATTGGAATATATTGCGACAAGTCTTCAAAGAACTTTGTGAGCTCAAAAATCTCTCAGAAGGGGTACTGGAAAAAATATTCAAAACCGTTCACTTTCTCTATCAGCGTTTATACAAAGTTTATGCAAAATTAAAGAAAACACAAATTTCTTCTCTTAAACAATTAAATAGATAAAAGGTGACACCATCTCAAATTGAAGTGTCATCGTTTATCGATGTATTTCTGAAACAACTGTCAACAGCTATGCTAAAACTTTCAAACTATTATTTATTGGCATCATTTGCAGTGAAAAATTAATTTGTTCAGACTTTTACGAAATAGAATAGGTATACGTTACCTATCTAACCTAACTAACTTCGTCAAGTGAACCCAACCCGGTTTTAAAATAAGTCAACAGAAATTGTCAATCATTGTCCGTAAGATCGGATTTAAATAGGGCCGAATAGATAGACGAGTAGTCGTACTACAAAAACCTGAAATCGTCGGATGGAAGGGCCGCTACCACGTGGATTATTTTTCATGTACTCTCAACGAAAGCGTAGCTTTTGCTGTCCCAACTTTGAGTATGAACATTACGCTGTACATTGATCCTCAAAAGACGCATTGCAACAAGGCAAGCCGTTCTTAGAGGCTTTTGAGTATTTCTCGCACATTCGGCAGTGAAACCAGACAGAAGTTATTGTTTGATTAAAAAATGTTTGCATACTATATACCCATGTACGCCTACAAATTAAAAAATAATATATTAAGATCATTCATTAGAATTAAATTATCATAAATCATATTCTTGGAGTCACCATAAACTCGAGATAGTTGGGAATTTGCTCTTTGCTTGGAGAGCCATTTATTCTAAAAATGCATGTGTGTTGATGTTGTTCATATTTTTGTGTATGTTTATTCATCTTGAATCTTATGCAAAAAAGCTTTTATCTAGTTTTAACATTATGGGCTATGGGCTCAATAATGAACATCATATAGCCATTGTTACATCATTGGGTTCCTTCACTAACTATTTACATTACAAAAGAAAGAATCAAGATCGAATAATAATATTGAATAATGAATTGACATGACGTCACACATGTTATATAGTACATAAGAGAAAAATGGGGGATAACTTGGCATATTGTTTTATTTACTGGCGTGTTTTGCTGCTTGCTTAATTTCACCAGCATTAAATAACAATATAAGCAATGGACCAAACTATTTGTTGCCGGATATTTACTGAAGTGAAAATATTGTGTTACAAGTTTTTTAATTGAAATGTGAAATGAAATGTTTTTGAAAACTTGACTGAATTTAATTTTTTTTGGCTGAATTATTAAGTGAATTGTTTTCAAACTATTCAAGTTTTTTTAAATTTAAATCAGTTCGCAAAATAAAAACCATTTTAAGCTTTTTGATGTTTCCGGCGAGCTCTTCGGAATACAACGTTATTTATAAATCTATGATAAACATTCCTCTAGATGAATAAGAGTTCTTGAACTTTTTGGACAGAATAAAGAACAGCAGAATGCAGAAAATCAAAATTGCCGTTGTGAATTTATTTTAAAACAAATTCCTGCTAAATCATCTTATTTGCCAATAGATATGTATGTATTGATTTGTACACTATATAACCCTTAGAAATAGTGTTAAAAAAATTTAAACTATATTCACTAGATCTATCAATTACCGAAAGATTTATTACAATTGATGAATATTTTTGAAACTACTAACTTCTGTGAATGTGCCATGTTGAATCCACTTGCTTGTCCATATGTTGTCTATAAAATTTAAAATATTATTAGTTAGAATTTAGCATTCGAACAATATTTTGCCTACGAGTTGTCAAAATATCTAAATGAACTTCTAAACTAAAAACGCTGCCGAAATGTGGCCGCACTTGTAAAAAGAGCACGCATATAAAAAGTCATTATGTAGAAATGTACAATTTAAACATAGCAAAATCACAGCAAAATTTTAAATTACTGCCACATATACAGCCTTTTGACCCTTGAATATTAAACGACTAGTTTTTATTCATATTTAAAGCATAGAGCAAAATCACCTGTTGTATGTCATGATGACCCAGCCATTTTATAGCTGAATGCTTTTGAACCATATCATCAAGATTTGATAGTTTTGGCCAAAAACTGTTGTGCATAACCTAAATAACAATTGATAATTAATAAATATGTTTCAGTTTCAAGAATGAAATAATTTGTTAATAATAAATGTTAATAAAACTCTTGGCTGAAATAAACAAAATCTCACGATTTTACTTATTCTACGAATACACAAAATACATGAATAAAATAGAAAATAATTTTCTGTTAGAAGTAAAAAGTATAAAAATGTTTGCGATTTGAACTAAGAAATTTAAATCCTACAAATATTTAAAAAATCTTATTTGTCGACATCAGAAATATAAATTTCTTATATAAAACCAATTGACTAGTTTTGGTTAGAATTTACAAATTCTGATTTAATGGCAATTATCGAGGTTTAAAAGTCGGTATAAAAATATTTTAATAAATGCTAAATGGGCTAAATGATAATACACAATTATCTTAAAGTTCTAAAACTTTTGTAAATATTTCAACAACAGAACACAATTTATTGAGAACTTCTTGGTTTTTTTTCTCAATAAGATCGATTAACGGAACATATAAAAATTAGAAACTAGTAAAAGCTGAATTTAAAATAATATGAAATATTGGATTCGTTAAATCCTAATTTCAAGCTGCATTTTATGTCACAGTGGGATTTAGTGGGATTTTTTAATTAATCCGAATTTTTAGGACTTCATCGGTTATGAAAAGTGTGCACATCTAATAAATAACACTTAGAGGAAATGGTTAGGATAGAACTCACTTTTTCGATGAAAATTGGCCGAAATTGGATTTGTGAAATTATTATTTGC
>JAQGBQ010001552.1:0-11228 GCA_034698485.1 Vertagopus arboreus
TTTTTTTTATTCTTGGCGCTGCTCACTACTCTTCATTCTTTTCACGTAGACACCCGATCAAAGTGGGTGCTCTTTCTGTCAGAGGTCAACTTTAGTCTCTAAACGAAGCCAGAGGGTCCAGGTCACAGGTCAACTATTCTTAACCACAAGAAGGGGAATCAGGGGGAGGTATTTGCGTTAAATTCCAAACTGCTAGTTGTACTGAGAGGGAAGAAATCAGGTCCACGTGGGAGATATATTCATCATTTGATTCATTCATTGTTTGAGGTAATTCTTCGTTTTTTAATTCTTTAAGTTAGTTGACATGAATGTTAATAATTAGAGGTTGTTTGTTTCAATTCAGTAGCTCAGTTATTAGAATTTACAATGTTAGATTATAGATATTAGTAGAAAGTACAAATTCATTTCGCATTTAATTCATTGTTCTTGTAAAAACCGAGTTGAGTCGATACTTATTCATTATTTATTTTGACTGTTTTACAGGAAATTAAATAATTAAGATGTCGGGACGTCGCCAACGGTTGGATGTTGCTGATACAGCGACCAATAACAAAAAGCCGTAAGTACAAAGTATTTATATTTGAATTGATAAATGTGCCATCAATTAGAGGCCGTACTTGATAAACTATTTTGTATTCGAATAGGAAACTGGAAGAACCGGAACTTAATAAAATACCTCGAGCCGTGGAGCAAGCCAAGCCAAACTTGCAGATTAACCCTTACTCTGGAATGATGTTCACTCCAAGATACTACGAGCTACTCAAAAAGCGACGACAGCTACCGGTCTGGGAGTACAAGGACAAGTTTATGGAGCTCATTCATAAACATCAAATTATTGTCTTGGTTGGTGAGACAGGATCTGGAAAGACTACTCAAATTCCTCAGTGGTGTGTTGAATATGCCCGAGCTGTTGGGAAACGGGGGGTTTCATGTACCCAGCCTAGGCGAGTGGCTGCAATGTCAGTGGCTCAACGTGTGTCTGAAGAAATGGATGTTTGCTTGGGTCAAGAAGTTGGATACAGCATTCGATTTGAAGATTGTTCTTGCTCCAAAACCGTCTTAAAGTAAGTGTATAATAAACTTTCAGAACTATTCATTTTGATCCTAATAAACTCTTTCTAACTAATTGATATTGTGATTTTTGTCAGGTATATGACGGATGGTATGTTACTTCGAGAAGGGATGTCTGAGCCTATGATGGAATCGTATCAAGTAATTTTGCTTGACGAAGCTCACGAAAGGACTTTGGCTACTGATATCTTGATGGGTGTTCTGAAGGAAGTCATTAAACAAAGGAGTGATCTAAAATTGGTTGTGATGTCTGCCACTTTGGACGCTGGAAAGTTTCAGCAATATTTTGACAACGCTCCATTGATGAACGTTCCTGGAAGAACTCATCCTGTGGAAATATTTTACACACCAGAGCCAGAGCGAGACTACCTAGAAGCTGCAATTAGAACTGTCATACAGATTCACATGTGTGAAGAAACCGAAGGGGACGTCTTACTATTTCTTACCGGTCAAGAAGAAATCGAAGAGGCGTGCAAGCGTATTAAACGAGAAATCGATAATCTAGGACCGGAAGTTGGCGAGTTAAAATGCATTCCTCTCTACTCTACATTGCCACCTAATCTGCAGCAGCGGATTTTTGAGGCCCCACCTCCAAGAAAAGCTAACGGTGCGATTGGACGAAAAGTAAGTGCAATATTATCAATATAAAAAACTACTCTCGTAATGTATTCTAAATCAAATTCATTTTTCACTAACAAAATGTATTAATGTTCATTTCCAGATTGTAGTATCAACAAATATCGCAGAAACCTCTTTGACTATTGACGGTGTAGTTTTTGTAATTGATCCAGGATTTGCGAAACAGAAAGTATACAACCCTCGTATTCGAGTAGAATCATTATTGGTCTCCCCTATCAGTAAAGCATCTGCTCAGCAGAGAGCTGGTCGTGCCGGACGTACTCGTCCTGGAAAGTGTTTTAGGTGAGTACTTTTATCTATTTCCGTTTTCTCATCAATGACTTATGTGAACAGAGGAATAATAATTCAATTCTGTCTAGGTTGTACACGGAAAAAGCATTCAAGAACGAAATGCAAGACAACACATACCCGGAAATTCTACGATCAAATCTCGGATCTGTTGTACTAAATCTGAAAAAGGTTGGCATTGAAGATCTTGTACACTTTGACTTCATGGATCCTCCAGCCCCAGAGACATTGATGCGAGCACTAGAGCTCTTGAATTACTTGGCCGCACTTGATGATGATGGAAACTTGACGGAATTGGGAGCAATGATGGCCGAATTTCCCTTGGATCCCCAACTTTCAAAAATGCTTGTTGCATCTACCGAATATGATTGTTCTAACGAAATTCTTTCAATTACTGCTATGTTATCAGGTAAATTATTATCAAATTAGGTAAAATTTATGGTATAGTTTCGTTTTATACAAATTCTTGTTCGTTTATGTACAGTTCCACAATGTTTTGTTCGACCTAATGATACAAAGAAAGCGGCTGATGACGCAAAGCTGCGTTTCGCTCATATTGACGGGGATCATCTCACACTCTTGAACGTTTTCCATGCTTTTAAGCAAAGTAAGTCCTTGCTCTATTTCTTGAGTTAGTTTCCACAAAGTTTTGATTTGTGTGATCAATGTACTAAACTCCTATTTATATTTTCAGATCATGAGGATCCTCAGTGGTGTTATGATAACTTTGTCAACTATCGAAGTTTGAAATCAGCTGATAACGTACGACAACAGTTGTCTCGAATTATGGACCGATTCAACTTAAAACGAAGCTCAACCGAGTTCACCTCTCGGGAGTACTACGTTAATATCCGTAAAGCACTAGTCGCCGGATTCTTCATGCAGGTACAGTAAATATTACATTTAAACATGTTATCATCTTGTAAAGTTATGGGAAGTATAGTATTTCAACTTGTGGATTTTTTTCTCATAGGTTGCCCATCTCGAGAGAAACGGTCAATACTTGACGATTAAGGATAACCAGACAGTTCAACTACATCCCTCAACCTGCCTTGACCACAAGCCTGAGTGGGTAGTGTACAATGAGTTTGTACTAACAACAAAGAATTATATTCGAACTGTGACGGATTGTAAACCAGATTGGCTTTTACGGATTGCTCCTCAATACTTTGATTTGGCAAACTTCCCCCAATGTGAAGCTCGTCGTCAACTTGAGCTTATATCAGCTAAGTTAGAGTCGAAACAGTTTCAAAACAAATTTTGATCCTAATTTCATATTAATCAGTTCTTTTTCGTATTGTTGCTTACTTTACAACTGTTACTTCTTTTGAATAGTTTTCTCCTCCACAAGGGGAATAAAGGAATGTATTCTATGTTTGCTGTTCACATTATTTCTATATAATGTTAATTAGACCATTTTGAATTTTGATAAATTATAAATTATTAGTATACATAGAATATTATTACCTGTTACCTCAACATTTCATATTTCACAAGTAATTTTATCAAGTGAAACAAAATTCTGTATTTGAGTTTCGAGTACAGCCTTAGACATAATTTACGTATCAAATCTAATCCACAAGTGGATAAGTATGTATGTTATTTGTAATTATCGTCGATCATCGTTTAAGATTTTGTAACTCCTTAGCTTTTAGCCATTGATCATCAATAAACGAAATATTGATGTTAAATTTTGAACAATTTTTATACCAAGTATTCTTCAATTCAACGGCGTTTATTTCATTACTGTTCGGAACATACAATTATCATTGTCCCTGAACTAAATTATTTTATAGCTTATTTGATACGCGTAGGAACTTTCTAGGTTTTAGACACATGAAAGGGTTGGACTTTGATGGATTGCGGGATGTGTAAAGAATAAAGATGCTCGAGTGAAAGTTTTCTTGGCAGTTCTGTCAAAGAGTCTCGGAAAGAGATTCTTCAACGTCGTTAAATTAGTGAAATAATTTGGATTTTAATTTTGTACACTATTGATTATTTTCATGTGGTAATTATAGATATTCTATATACATTTGCATTCATATTCATGTAATTCATTCATACCAACAAAATATTCAGATTAATTTTTTCCTCTGGCTTACTTTATTTCAGAAATACAGAAAGTTTCAAAGTATATAATGTATGGATAAGGCAGAGTTCAACATAAATTATAGTTTAATATTGATCTTTATTTTAATTAAGGTCTAGAGTGTGGAGGTGGGTCTCAAAGGGTAGTCTTTTATGGTCAGAGAGGTAAGAAAACTAATGACTTGTTGATTATTTATATTTTGAAGCAGTAACTAAAATATAAAATAATTTTTACTAATTTTTAGTCTAGGAAAACAGACAAAGATGATTAAATGAGAATTCGGTGGAAGTGTAAAGAAGGAGCTTTCCATTCCAGAGAAAGTCACTGTCAATGACAGTCCACTTTGAACTCAACTTTGAATCTCTGATTGTAAAGAAAACGCAATTGTTTTAAAAGGTAAGCGTAACAAGTGTTCAAATATTCAAATACTTCTAAACGACATAATGTTCTAGATTGTCATACGTCGATAACGACATAAGCCAAGTTAGCTAGCAAATCGAAAATGATTTCTAACTTATACTATCGCTTAACTCTTCAAAAATCCGGTTCGATTTTGCTGATTCAATCGGTTGATGAATTTTTTAAAAAAAATCAAATAGTCGTGATCTTTTATAACTATTCTAATTCTAATTCTAATAATCAATGAACTATAAGCATAGTATATCTCACTGAAATGTCCGGACACAAATCTAGGTTATTGGGTTGCCTGATAAAATAGGCAGATAGCAATAACAGAATCTCGGAAATTGTTTACATAAATATCAGTTTATATTATTGATATGCATGCAATTTAATACACTGTAAAAGGAATGATTAAGCCGAGTAAACTAGTTAGTTCAAACTAATTCATTAACTTCTCATGAAAAATAGTAATGTCTTGTTGTTGTATGTAATTGGAACATGTTTTAAGTTTTGAGATATTATTGGTAGTTTTAAGAATTGTTTATGTTGGTTGATTAGCAATCTAATAAGTTTCCACATTCGTGGAGGTACAGCTTAATTTAAAATCAATATACACATTGAAATAACTCATGTTCAAGGAAATTAAGAGTTTAATCCATTTTTATTTCATTTTCAGATCTTGTTTAGATGAATCTCAATTAATTCAGATGGACGGCAGTGACAAAAGATGCGTAGTCGATGCAGTCCATCCTCGAATTTTACAAATGCAGAAGCCAAGAGACAAAATTCCGAAATCAAAATCATTTGAAAATGGATCTGCTTCCAAAGAAAAATCTACCAACATTTCTTCTAGTGGATCTTCCAAAGGCTTTTCAACAAATCGAAATACCTCTTCATCGGAAAATAGCCTTTGCAAAATTAAAAAATGGTTTAAAAAGTCGTCCACAATGCCTTAAAATTAGCTAGAGTATATTTTTATATAGAGTAGTTTTAAAAATGATATTATTAGTTTTATGAAAGCTTATATTTATTTGTCTTTTATATTAATGGCAACTTCCAAATAAATAGGATATTTTGAGTGGTACGAAATTCCTTTTATGGTGCCGGTGTCAAACGTTAAGACTTTTTAACCAAATGTGGTATTTAAGTACGTTAAATAACTCTTAAGATCCGTGAGGTGATTTTAATTAAATATTATAAATACGCAGTAAATAAATAAGCCGGAAAAAGAATTTAACGATGGTATTCAACTTTTAATTTTATAAACCACAAAATATTGGCATTAGATATACAACTTTTGTATAGTTTGTTTCTCGAAACCAAAAATAAAAATATTACATACAATCTATATATTTTTAATACCTTCAAAAACTGAAGTACAAAATTCTAAGTTCTTTTTCAGAACAACGTCATGTAAAACTTTAATTTAATTGCTATGTGAAGTAATGTAATTAATCCGAATTAGGAAGACCGAAAATTTTCAAGGATCCGCTATCTCTATCCCTGTCGTATTTATCTTTGTCGTCGCAGGCGAATGCGATAACATTTCTTTTGGGATGCCACGACACAGTGAAAGTAGGAGACTCCACAGGAATATCACAAATCTATAAAAACAAAAAATTATCATTAGTTGAGATTTTAAAAAGTTATATTTTTGGACTAGAAATTAAGCTCGAATTTATTTCATACTTTGTCTCCAGTTTCGACATGAGAAACATCAATGAGTAAGTCCTCAGAGGCAGATGCAATTAGTGATCCATCATAGTTAAAACTGATAGCCCTAACTGGCCAGTCCAAGGATGTAAATGTTCGAATACAAGCCAGTTCTTGGACATCCCACAGCGAGACGACAGCATCAGCCGCACCTACAGCAAAGTACTTTCCGGATGGATGGAATTCGATGCAAATACAATTTCCAGGATGAGCTTGTATGCATTCTTCTTCTTTCATCCCTGGATACCTAAAAAAAGATTAGAATTTCCATCAGTACACATCATTTTACCTTTATGTTAGAAATGACTTACTCATATATACAAATACACCCATTTCCATTTGTCAAGAAGAATAGATTAGATCCTGGGTTGAAACTGATTTCATTCACTTCGAATTTAAACTGCTGCTCGTAACAAACTTTGTTTGCCCTGACGTCTATAAAGGTAATGAGGTCTTCCTTATTCCCTGTAGCAATATGATATCCATTAGGACTCCAGGTGATGTTAATGTTTTCCCCTTTTGTATTAAAGGTCTCTGTATTCTTTTGAGTACGGGCGTCCCATAGCCTCACCGTCTTGTCCCCACTGGCTGTACTCAAAAGGTCAGGATGTGATGAGTGCCAACAAAGTTGGTCTACTGAATCATTGTGCCCTCGGAATATATGGTCTTGTCTCTGAACATTATCAAAACAAATAATTATCAATTAATCATTCCTAACTGTTCTTGATTTTGCAATGTTCTTCTTAATACCAATTTATCTTTTTCAAGTTGATAAAGGGCCACCGTTTTGTCAAATGATCCCGATGCCAGTCGACGACCGTCACAACTCCAAGCAACTGTGTGAATCTTGCTAGAATGTGATGTGTATTCCTTAATCCTATTGTTCCTTTTGAAGTGGTCACGCAATTCATCTACTTCAGAATCTTCTATCAGCCCTATCATAAAAATAAAATAGAATTTTTAGTATTTTTTAGCCAAATTCATAATGCGCAATTAATATTTAATCTTACCTGAATTATCGGAATTGTTGTGGGCCATTGTTGTTCCTAATCTATACGGTATGATGCTCAGCCGTAATTGATTTATTTAAGTAAATTATAATTAGTAATTTTATAGTTTTGAATTTTGATATTTTGATTAATTTTAATAATTTTTTTAGCCGGCACTTTTTAGTGTGAGAAAATGCAATGTTTTTTGATAGAGTTGGTGGGAAAGTTGAACAGATCGATTGAGAATTTGTGATTAGGATCACGGGACTTGTTGACGTCTATAGACAAAGTAGTAGTAAGCAAAGAGACACGAAGAAGAATAGAGCTCTTTTTTTTAGTTCTTCTAACATAATTGCGATTAGTCGTCGTAGGGAACAAAGTTTAGAAGTAGCCGTTTAGTTGTACAGGAGGAGGATGGAGAATAAATTTGACCCAGGAACGGCTGTTTTGGCCCCCACAGCCACCGTTGAAGTCTCCATTTCATGCAGGTTCGTTAAAGGCCAAAGTCGTAGTTGATCTCTATGTATTATTATTATGAGTCATCATAATTCCTAGTATTGTTTACCTCTTGTTCTCTACGAATTCTCTAACTATAGAGTTATTTATGGAAACGAGATGATCGACAATGTAGATGTTTTATAAATAATGACTTGTTTATTTGTGAAATTTCTAGGAATTTGCTGGATAAAGATATCTTATCGAAGAGTGACCCAATGTGCGTAATCTATCATAGACCACCAGGGGCTAGCCACTGGGTTGAACTTCTAAGGACGGAAACGATCCAGGATAATTTAAATCCGGATTTTGCTAAAAAGGTTTCTTCTAATAAACAATTTATTATGAATAAATATAACTTTTTATTCTTTACAATTATTTATCAAATTCTAATATCTAATAGCTCACAATTGAATACCGGTTTGAAGAGCAACAACCCTTGAGATTCGAGCTTTACGACGTGGACAGTCCAAGTCACAATTTGGCAGAACATGACTTCTTAGGACTCACTGAAACTACATTAGCTCTTGTCGTTTCCTCTGGTACTCAAGGATTGACTCTTCCTTTGTCTCAAAATATCAACCTTCCGGTATCTCCGTCAAAGACACCGAAGCAACGTGGTACTATCATTCTGATGGCAGAAGAGCTTTCTTCGTTGAAGGATGAAGTAATTTGTCTTTGTTAATATTGCTAATATATTTTTTTTATCTGACTAAATTATTAATTGATATTTGATTACTGGTCTTAGGTGACTTTCAAGTTTGGGGGAAGTGCAATTGGGTCCATGTTCTGCTGTGTTTTTCCTCCCAGCGTTTTCTATGTTGTTTCAAAAGTAAATGAAGCTTCAAAGTATGTAGTAGTTCACCGCAGTGAGAGGGCTATAGGACCAGAGCCAACTTGGCCGCCTGTGACAATCTCTGTTCGAAGTCTGTAAGTTCTTAGCTTCATTTAATAGGGTTGTTGGTTCGAGGAATAACACATTTAATTCTGATCGTTTTGATTACAGGTGTAACGGTGATAAAGACAGAGGACTAAAGATTGAGTGTTTTGACGGAAAAATTAATGGATCGCATACTTTGATTGGAACGTGTTTCACTGATTTGAACAGGCTTGTGGCTTTGGGTACTGGTGGTGGCGTCAAACTTATGCGCCCAGGTGGAAGGGTACGTTAAACTTTTCGAAATGAGTAAAATATTATTAAAGTTACAAATTGAATTTGGCATAAGTTGTGTTTATCTGATGATCCAATCTATAGGAAACCAATTCAACTTTGCTCGTCCTAAATTGCAAAATCTCACCGGTCTACACATTTGTTGATTACATTCAGAGTGGAACAAAAATTCACTGCTCTTTTGCTATTGATTTCACCTGTAATTAGATTCATTTTATATATCTATTTAACTGTATAACACCAGTTTCTTAATTGAAATTCCTGTCGATTTGATATTTGCAGCTTCGAATGGCGACCCTTCAGACATTTCGTCTCTGCACCACTTTTCGAATCGCCAAAACCCTTACGAACAGGCTATTCAATCCGTTGGGACTATCGTTCAAGACTATAGTGCAGACAAAATGTTTCCTGTACTCGGTTTCGGAGCAAGAATTCCCCCTCATGGAGCAGTATCTCACAACTTTTTTGTTACTCTTCAAGAATCGCCGTACTGCTTTGGAATCCCAGCTGTATTAGAATCTTATAGAAACTGCATACGACTTATCCAAATGTATGGACCAACAAACTTCAGTCCGATTATAAACCACGTAGCAAACATGGCAGCCCAAAGTCAGGACGGAGAACATTATTTCATCTTGTTGATTGTTACGGATGGTATTATCACGGATATGCCAAATACGAAAGAGGTAACAGTAGTCATAATATCCAGGTGGGTTATTTTTTAACCAAATAATTTGATTTTTTGTCTAGTCCATTGTAAATGCATCTACCCTTCCGTTGTCCATCATTATAATTGGAGGTGAGTGAGATTGAGTAATTGTCTACCAACTAGCATACACTTTCTTCACTCGATTTAATTTTATTTAAACTCATTTATAGTTGGTGGAGCCGCTTTTGATGCAATGGAAGAGTTGGACGGGGATGCGGTTCGCCTTTCATATAACGGACGATTAGCAGCCAGAGACATTGTACAATTTGTACCGTATCGGTAAGTGAAAGTCGTCTAATTTGCCAAAAATTTATGTAGGTATGTCTTATGATTTTTATAAATGAATAAAATTTTAGTGACGCTTATTCCTGGATGAATTCAACAATGGGAGGAAGTCAGTACAATGGTACTTCAATGCCTATGCCTCATGGACAAGGCCAAGGAAATTGGAGTCAGCCAAATGATTTAACGCAGAGAATGGCACAAATTAAGTTGGCACAAGAGGTTAGATTCAATCAAAATATGTTTATTTTCAAATACTCTGATGATGAAAAAATCACATAATCTAAAATGTATTGTTCCGTCAGGTGCTGGCTGAGATTCCAGAACAGCTAACCAGCTTCATGAAAAGTAGGGGCATTACTCCGGAGTACATAAAAAACGCCACTGCGAGACGAGTTTCTTAAAATCTTATTGGTCTTCACATTGTTACGTTTTATCCATGGACTTTTGACTACCTTTGAGATGTCATTTTAAAGCTCTTCTGAAATAGATTTTGGTGTGCCATTTTGAATCGTTTAGATGTATTCACAGATCTGTCTCATTTTGTGCCTGCTAATTACATTAATTTCTGTACATATATAATAATACCTTAGCTTGTGATATTTGAGAAGATCGGTTAAGTATTGCTCCGTGCAAGTGACTGAGCCTGAGCTTATCTATCGCTATTTTTGTACGTGTCATTTTATCCATGCAGGATATTTTAACAACTTTTTTTTATGAATCTTATTTACAAAGCTCATGTTAATTTTTTTTCTAAATACTGTTTTGTCTTCTCATTTTTGTGTGCAGCCAAGATAAATTTTTGATCTCTCAAATCACAAGTACCAATTAAATATTAATTGGGACTATATAAATTGTATACATCTGTGATGCTGCTGATAATTAACTAATCAATTGTCTATTTGTTGTCTATTATAGTTCGAGCTGATAGTTCTTTTTTAGCCATACAATACAGTCAAAGGGTAAATTATTAAATCAATGTAAATTCGAATTTTGAAGCTAAAAATTTATATATATAAAATCATCCCCATAAGGACATCCCCATATATTTGCCTGGTGGATTTCCATTTTCAAATTTCGATTTTCTTTATCATAATATGAATAATTTTTTCTTGGACTGTGTGTATTACAAAAAAAAAACAAACCTTCTTTGGTCAAAGAAAATACTCATGAACTGCGACTGCCACCAACCAATTCTAACTTTATACAATAGTTGTGAGTTTGTTTAAAAATCCCCAAGTCAACTGAACAATGCAGTTTCGTATGATCCAAGACTTTTAATGAGCCTTCATCTTTTTATAAGTAATGCACTTTGAAATACTTTTGCACTGTTTAAATGTATTTTAAGATGTAATCTGTATATTAGAAATCACAATGCAA
>JAQGBQ010001553.1:0-11211 GCA_034698485.1 Vertagopus arboreus
TAATTCTACAGATTTAGCGTGATCATTCATAATATGTATTCCATCATTCTATTACTTGAGTATAATAAAGAATTGAAATTGAAATTGAAAAATAGACTAAGGAATGAAGACAGAGTTAGTATTTCATTATATATTAGTTTCGTAGTTGTGAACTTACTACTATTGTCGAAGTAGCAGGGGGTATTCAAGTACTGTGATTTTATTTCGAAACTTTTATATAATTGGATTTACTAAGTAATACATATACTATTTGGTCCACAGAAAATTATTTTAAAAGTTTTTTTTTTAAATAGTACTAAAATGTATTATTTGTCTTTTTGGATTTTTAAAGCCTTTCTACGTTGATTTTAAAAAAAACTTTTAAACAATTTCCCAGTTTAGTTAGGTCCGATCAGGTTATTTTTTAAATTATAAATATTTTTTGGGGACCTTATTTGAGCTGAAAAGAATTGACATTTTGAAATATAAATCTAAAAACAAGCATCAAGATAATAATAATGTATTTAATTGCTAGAATAACTGTTTAGATTATAAGCAAGGCTGATACAATAATAAGAAGCCCATTAGGATAACTGATAAATGACAAGCAAGAATGTCTCGACCCTCTGAACTTAATTTGATCCCTGTTAGAAATTAGAATAAAGATTAAACATTACACACTAAATTACACTATTATATTTATATGTACACTAGTGCTCGTTATTGTCATAATACATGTCACACAAATGGCTTAGGAAAAAGATCCATATTATTCCATATGCTCGTTATTATGTATTATCCCAGTGTTTTTCTCCGTTAATAATGTTAAGTATGTATTATTTTAAATTTTTTTTTTAACCAAGTGCCATATGGTAGATATAATTTGAGAACATTATGTACAGACCCTAGACTTCCATACTATTTTACACTATTACTAAATTACTAAACATTGCACATTATATGTCTGTCTCTGGGAAAATGGCACTGATGGTACTGTAAGCGTTTAGAATTTAGAGCCTGGAAATCGGGCATTGAGCAATTGTTTAAATTCTAAACTCTTAAAGTACCATCCGGGCTCTTTTTATTTGGACGGCCACATATTATGATGAGCATAATTTTTCAAGCCTTGTGTTTTGTCAAATGAAACTCGTAAAAACATATGCAGAACGTGGACGGGTTATAAAAAATGTAGTGTAAGTCATTAAAATATTTATACCAAGTTTATGTTCTCAAGGGTTTTCAGAGTACTATGTTATGTAAGAGTAAGGAAGGGACTTTATTGTTATTTTTACAATACTCTAAAGTTAGTAATAATAATAATAATAACAGATGTATCATGTCAGACCAAGTGGCATCATGTGAGTACATGAACATTATATGTATAACCATCTTCAGTCATTAATTTTGCGACCAAAAAAAGCACTGGACTTGTGAGCAATTTGCAAAATTATTTAAAACATAATTCTCAACCGGTTAGGAAAGAAGAGAGATGAAATCGTTAACTGTTAACTGTTAAAATGGTAACAACTAAAGGTTTTTAAGGGTGTGCTGTATACCCTAATAAAAGTCAAAATATTACTAACCTTACTGCTTGTCAAAGACTAGAGGAAAGTAATTAAAAAAAGCAGTTAGAACTTACAAGAGAAAAATGTCTAAATTGGCCCAACCCAGACCGACCCCGCCGGGTAGTCGGATCTACTAACATTTCATTACTAATTCGTATCATCTCATCACGAGACCTCATAAATGTAAACTCTAATCTCTTAGATCTAGAGAATCTAAAATCTAACCCAAGTTTAGTTTTATTTAGCTTTTAGGGTTACCCGTTACTATTTGCTACAGGACGTGGATGACAGGCCTTGTTCATCTAAATTTCGATTTAATTAACCATTTCCCCAAGAATTAATTAGTGAGGGAGATCGTCCAGAAGGAAACTAACTATATAAGAATCCTAGGATGTTTTGCGTTTTGAGTTGGCTAAGGAAATACCGCAGACCTCAGAATCTAATCTTATAAGATTGTAAACTATTCCCAAGTATTTGTTAGCTTAAGCTTTTAAACAAATACAGTACAGAACTCTACATAGCTCGAGCCTTTTTTTTAGCCCCCACGGGTCAACCCTTCAACTGGGTAAAACCATCTTCGAACTTATCCAAGGCCTTGACGCTAGTACGCATTTTAAGCCCAATTTGGTCCAAATTGGTCCAGTAAAGACAGACAAACAGACAGAAATATCAATCCCATAAGCCCTGGCTCGGGCTAAAATTTATTTATTTTGAATACAACTTCTATCTAAAACTTCTCTGTGTTTTCATTACACAGAAATACATTGTTGAATTAATTATTTCTATAGTGTTGTACAAGACTTTAAGAATGATTAAAATATTCATGGAGATTGATCTAGTCTGACATCCTTTTAGTCTTCAACTAAATAAAATAGCAGTTGAGCCGATCTGTCATCGTCATTAGATGATTACTTCATTAGTATTTAGTCTATCTGTTGTAGCTTTTTTGTCTTGATTAAGTGGACTCTGTCTTGATATATATTTACAATCACAGTTTCCGTTTATTTTTATTGCTCTATTGAATATATAAATTGGACTTGTATTGATTGATCACTCGAATGGTGAACAGTTGACCTTTAACTCTTAAGTATAACGAGATAGGTCATGATGGTACACTGGTGAAAATTTACAATGTTAAAAACAATTTTATATAAAAAATTAAATAGCTCATCAATCTTCATTTGATATATACATATAAGATGATATCATCTTGCTCAATGATGCTCAATTTATGTATTCAAAATTCAATTGAAAGTATTCATGAGTGCAAATGTGATGAACTTTAACACTACACAATCTACTTATTTCTCTGTCAGTCATCGTAAATAAGGCTGTATATCTCTTTTATGATTTCATGACTTTCTTTATTGCAAATTTGCAATAGCAATTACTGTCTCTTCAAACTTTCCATGTTTCAAATAATATTAGGCCTAAACGAAAAGCAGATAAATTTATGCAAAACTCGAAACAAGGATAGGAATAAATTTGCAGTAGTTTTGTGGTTTCTTTATAGATGATTGGCATGTCCTTGTATGGTTTTGAAATTGCAAGATTCGCAATTGGTTCAAAGTTGCATGGTCTGCTGAACCGAATGAGTTATTACAGAGATAGATAAACCAGTTGGACATGATTTTATTATAATGGACAACTTCTGGCAAAATGGGATTTTTTTTGTATAATATTATATTATAGTCTGGCAGTTATGTGTAAGTCTTCTGAATAATATTTGTTCTAAATTGGACAATTACAACAGCGAAATGAGCCTTTGTATGCAAAAAGGATCTGTCACCACCAAGCTATTCTTTTTATTTAGTTGAGATAAATCTTTGTGGTTAATTTTAGCCCAGTTTATGAATAACAAAGTAGTTTAGTCATCAAGTGAGACTTTAACCTGACGGATTCAATAAAAACAAAATATTATTTTACAAAAGCACACTACTATCTACACAATTTTTAAAAAAAAATTTTATCGGGGTAAAACATTTAATGTCCTTTAACAATGAACAATTCGATAAAAAAAATATAATTGTCATATTGAACTAGAAACTTGAAATTTTTGTCTGTTTTCTGATAGTTGTGCTAAAAACTAAATTTAAACCAAAAATCCAGTGAAAGAGGTTTTTGCTAAATTATTCCCTCAAAGTCCACAGGGTGTAGTTGTGACTGTAATAAATTCCTAAGTAATAAATCAGTCACTTAAGCAAACTGCCTTTTCTGTTTCCTTGTCCGTAGTAAAACCCAAACGACCTTCGTTTACACAACTTTACACATTTTATTTACTAACACTATGTACTACTGACTATGTACTACAAATCCCAAAATACAGAACAGAGAAAAGCAAAAACAAATTTGTACATTCCACTTATTTGCAAAATCTCATCTCTTTCCTTTGATTTTTGCAATCTGCTTTTCCTACAATCTAAAATCTGTAGTCAACTTTTATTACCTCACACACTAATCCTTAAGGTAAACAATGTTTGCAAAGGTTATTTCTGAAAGTTACAGCTTTATTTATATAGTGTGTTGCATGCATGATGATAACGATTTAAGACTCATTTCAAATCTCCAAAAGCCAAGAGGTTTGCACAAAACTTGTATATGTATTTGTGACAGTCTAACCAAAAAGGGCACGGTAGTTTTTGAATTACAGTTCCAAGTACGATTTAACCATAAAAATTCTGCGAGGTTAAAGTGCTTTCCATACAATTTTTAAAGAAACAGCCACATATTATCTTAAGAATCTGTAAGAAAAGTAGCTTTTAGCTGAATTTTTTTATAGCTCGTTTTTATTCTGCCAGTTGTCTCTCTTTATTTCCTTTTCTCATCCGTCCTTTTTATATTCCTTTCCTGACTGCATTGTGTTCCGTTTGTCTGAATCTTAGAGATCTTATAGTATTGTGTATTAGTTTCTCCTCACGTGTCTGAATCCATAAAAGTCTGAGTGACTGAACCATATCGAACTTTTTTTATATAGGAAGGAAAGAATACGGAAATAGCTGATAGTTGATCTTGATAGTATAAAAGAATCTTATAACAAGCTGGAATATAATAGAGTTGCTGCGGGTTCGGGTTTGATTTTGCCTGCAAGTATTCAATCAATATCAATTTTTAAACTAAATTAAAGACTTGAATTTAATTCACACTTTGAAATTAAATTAATGCGACAAAGTCATTTCATCTACGAAGAAGTTACAAAAAAATTTACACCTCAATTTCTAAAATGTGGACTCGAAATTTCCATTTATTATTAAAATTTCTTACACGGATATTTTTTACACGTAAATACGACAAATGCTACGAATTTTATACAGTTTCTTTTACAATAGAAGTAAGCACAGATTAAATTATTTTTTAATTGCGATTTTTTTTTGGAAAAACATTTGGTTTATAGCATTTTAAAAAATTATTTCGAGAATAAAGTATATTTTTTTTTAAAAGAAATATCCAACTTCTTAAAAAAAGTATGATTTTTTAAGAAAAATTGGCTGGTTTGTTTGACGGGTACTCGCGGCAACTCTATACTCTAACAATACAATACAAAAGCAGAAGCCACACGATACGGTGATCATACGAAATAGCAACAAAACCTCCAAATGATTTCATGCCAACTTGCTGTTCAAATGAAATAAAAGAAAGTCAAGAATTCTGTCTAGTGCATTCGCTTTTTTTCTATTGTTTTGTCTCAGATATCTTAGATAGATTCTGAGACTTTCACCCACAAAAAATATATATTTCTTATCTCATCCAAAATAAAAATCCATCTGTGTTGGATATCTTGGTGGTAATATCTGTAATAATAATAGTTACTGTGATAATATCAAATGTTATCTCCCCAGCAAAAAATACTGATTGCATTTACTCTGAATTTATCAGAAAAAAATATTACAAGAAATTGGTTACTTTTGGTGCATCGGGAATCGAAAAAATCTGGAAAATCAGTTCGACCGATGTGTAACTTTTAGCTTAAGATATAAATTCCATCCTTCCTTCCTTTCTAGTAAGAGATACCCGGGCATTTCTATTTTACGGATGACCAGAATCCGAAAGAAATGTTTAGTCAACCAAATAATCATAATGATGGCAATCCTCTTCTTGAGAAAAAATGCTCAGCACTTACCAACCATAATAAATACCTAGCTTTTACTTTTATAAGCTTATAATAAATATCAATTTTGTTAGTTTCTAAGTAAAGAAAGTCTTTTATGAGTGGCATTCTATCCTTTTTATGTGGTTTTTATTTTTTATATACACTTCTTCCTCTTGTCCGTGTCCATCAGGGCTGAAGTTTCAAAATAAAATTATAAAGCGAATCCATAATCTATATCTCTAGTCATTTTGGTAACTTGAAAGCTATTTACAATATGCAGTTACTTTTATGTGTAATAGTCGTTCGGTGTGTATTTTTCAGATAAGCAGCCTGTTTGTTGTTTGCAATCGAACATTCTACTCAAAATCATCAAAATGAAACTAGAAACTCACATTCTATTTTAAATGTAGTCAGAATCTTTAGACAAGTGTCGGAAATTGTGAGATTGTTGCTGCATCGAATTTTAAGACAGTCGCATTTAGAAATCACACATATATTTATATAGAAAGTGGAGGATGTGTTGATGTTGATTTTATTGCATTGACGTTCGATTTCTTCTAACTTCGAATACTTATATTATGGCAAGTATGGATCTGAATTTCTGAACACATTGTAAAGAGCTGGTTAGGAGAAAGTGAACGTTTCTGAAGGCGAAAAAGTGTTTTTGGTGAAAGGAGCCAAAAAGAGATTTCAGAGGGAGGAAACGGAGGGGATCGATTTTTCCATCAAAGAGGAAACCGAATAAGTGTCTTTTGGAGACCGAAAACTCAGAAAACGGGCATTTTACCCAAAAGGAAAGAGGAATAAGGTTAAGCTATGTCGTTGCACTTGGTCTTAAGGAACTTTGGATATTCAGTTATACTTCAGCCAGGTTTTCTTATGGATTCTTAGAAATACTAAGGCAATTGCACCGTGGTTTGAGAGCTTATACCAAAATGCCAAAAGGAAAAGTCATGTGACTCATAAGAATAACTTTGGTTTTAATTATCTCAAAAACAGAACCGAACAGAAGTAAAAGCTCTTTACAGTCGTCAACTACAATATGTATATAACAAATTTGACGAGTCTCGTTGCGGCTTAACCTTTATCGAGGGTCAAAGTTGATGATTAGCATAGGAGTTATGCATCTTTTTGCCCCAAATTGACCAAAAAATCCTTGAAATTGTTCTATTTGAATCTGAACCACTGTGCAATGTTGAGGGATATGATATGATTACTGTACACACACAAGACACGCATCTTGCACACATTTGACAAAGATATGTTTCCGATTGATCTGATGCTGCACCAGGCTTACGAGATGTAACCGATCGACTGCACCAGTTTGGATTCACAATGAAGCAATTTGCCAAGAAATGTCGAATGTTCTTAGTCGATATTCTTTCTAAGCTAGTTAAATTGAGTGGGAAATTCTTAAGGAAAAAACATAGAGCTTATTTCAACCATCAGAACATTAAAGAAAAGCTCAATTTTTCACGTTCAGAAACATAAGGCTTTTTGTGATTATTAGGAGATAGTAAAACAGTAAGGTACTTAAAAGGAACCTTTTTATTGGTCATTTAGATTTTTTATTATGCATATTGCAGTTTCTATTCATTACAGTTTTTACAGTTTAGCCATCAATTCTGCCTTACTCAAGACTCAAGGATGGATTGAAGATTCTTAGATGGAACATTTTAAGATTTTAATGGCTAATTTTTAGGTGAAAATTGATGAAAGATAATGTGATTACTTTGTGGTTATTAGATTTTAGACAGCTAATTTTAGTGTCAGTCTTAATACAATAAAATAGTGTGAATTGGTTTTTAGTTTATAAAAATAATCGTTTCGGGTCCAATTATTTTACGAAATCTCTAACACCCGAAGAAGTAAAATGACAAGCATAGATGAAAACGTGTCGGAATTAAATTTGAAATACCATACAGACTTATTTAGTAACATAGTATCAAGTTACAAATGTGGAATTTTGAGTTGTGTATTGAATTGTATAGAAATGCTATTTCGGAATGTCACATTCTTCTGATCCAACCTCTAATTTCCTGAATAATAATATGTGGAAGGATTTCATAGAATATAGATTGCATCTGTTGAGGATTTCACATTGTATGAATAAATTCAGTAATATTAAATATCTCACGAACAAAAGAACCGCATATGAATTAACCAAATCCAAGAAGATAAGCCCACAGAGGCCGAAGCCACAATGAAATTAAACAGAAAGTTAGTCATACAATAAAATTCCGAAATGTTTCGCTATTTGTGGCTCTCTTACATGAAAGGATTAATTAACATTCCCCCTCGGCTTCTCTGTTTCAATTTATGTCGGATCTTTCAAACTTAGGAATTGACTAGTACATACTATATTAGATACAAAGTCTGCGGAATATTGTTGGGTGCCTTGAGCAGATTTGCTGGAGAATTCTGCCGACATTCTCTGTAACGAGTACAATAGATATGATAAGTTTATACCACTGTCATGGCTTCACCTTTAAACCATTACACATTACTTACCACCACCACCTACCTATATGGCACTACGATTATCACCAGCTTGAGAGTAGTGCAAAATTTGGAGCCAGAGATGTTCATGGTTACATGCATTTGTACTAATCTGGGTAGGCTGGTTTTTTTTAAACGAAGTTTCTTCAAATTTAATTTAAACAAATTTTAAATAATTTTTTGAAATTCTAATTTTTCATATTTTCAATATTTTAAATATTAATTTTTTAGTTCAAATTTTAATTATTTATGATTTCTCAGATTTTGAGAAAATTTATGAACAACCCTCTCACGATGAATTTTTAAAAATGAGGTACTCATGGCCGTAAAATCTGAGTTCCATATTCTGCTCTTATTAGCCTACACAGATTATTACATACGCTTTCTAACCATGAACATCTCTGTCTGGAAATTTGCCACAGAGAATTCTAGAATCGAAGTGACAGGATGTAGAATTGCAAAGGATTTAGTAGATTTTGCATTAGATTTATTTCTCCAGGCTTGAGCTATCTAGGCTATGCTACTAAGCTCTTTTCATTAAATCCTTCATTGAGAATGGAACAAAGTTAAGGAACCGATTCTAAAATTCCAAATGTCGGATGTGCCTGAGGAAATTTTAGAAATTAGTGGTTTCGGTTCAAATGCTTGAGATTCACACGTGCAGATTTAAATTATTATTCGCCTTTTGGACCATCTTGATCAATCTGCTTCAGTTTTAACATGTGTGTTTAATTTGAATTATTCGGATAATTTGCATCCGACTAAGCCTAGATTTTAAAAAAAAATACATAAAAATTCGATCATAATCCACCAAATTTTTCAAGCTCCATCGTTAAAACCTGTAAAAATCAATAAAGACAATTTATCACTTACATGAGCATAAGTTTTATTCAAAAAAAATTTGTTTACGGTCCGCTTGAACTTGAAGTGTTATTTTATGTATAATAAGAAATATATCTTGTTTTTACATTTCTGCATCTTCAGCTTTCTTTCTGGCAAGACATCGAACATAGTGGAAACTGGAAACATAAATATTATTATATATCTGTAGCATTTTTTCGAAACTTATTCTTCTCATGTCAGAGAAAGTTATGACTTTCTCTTTCCTTAGACTTCTTATATAAACATATTTATATATATATATATATATATCATTGAATCTTCTTTGAAGAGGACACTTAACAACAACAGCATCTCTAGATTGTAGCCAACTTGGTCTTCTTGAGAAAGTTTTTTTTGGGAGATTGTCCACGTGTAGTTGTAAAAATTTAGCCCCTAGCACCAAGTGCCACCAAGAAGTGTGATATCTTAAGAGTAGAAAAAAAATTACCGATAAAAAACCATGCAACTTCAGATAGCCCGAGCCACGGTAATTCTTTCTTCAAAATTTAGCCAAAATCCCATTTAATTTTAGCCCCCATGGGTCAACCCCTCAACCGATCTTGCCCATCTTTCAACTTAGTCCTTCATTTGATTCAATACATGAGTGTACTAAATTTCAAGTCGATCTGGCAAATTTGAAGAGAGTTATCGTGCGGACAGGCAGACAGACTTTGTGATGACATAAGCCCTGGCTCGAGCTAGAACTGACTTTCTCTGTTGACACTATACATAGTAAGATTCCGGATATTTTTGTGGCCAAGATGTTTTCCGTTGATGACAGATGCACTTATAAGATAAGTTGATGTTGGCACTGCAGATTTTGCGTTACATTTGCCATAGTTTTTATCAGAAAACCTGGAGAAATCCGTGGATTCAAGGAAAACATTAAATAGAATACAGATATGTAAACAAGTTACAAAAACTTCAGTTTTTTCTCTCTCGGTTCTGAATTCTCTGAGTTTGCTTTCTTTAAGATTCGTTAAGTCGTTGACGGATGGCTACAAGTCTACAAGATATAAGTGGTTTCATACACAATTTACCTCAAGCATACATTCAAATGTTTACATTAACACGCGAGCTAGAGCTTTTTCCACGTATGTTGAATCCCATTTTGTGAATAGAGGAATGTGAGTGTTATTGTTCTGAAAAATACAAAAATCCACTAACAATGGCATTTTCCATCTCTTTGGCTTTTAATCAGTCTGGAAGAAATATACAAATAATATATCAAGTAGTCTTGAAGAGTAGCAAGGACTGCTAATAGGATGGTTACAATTTATTATGAAAATAGAAACGTTTCAAGTTGTGACAAACAAAAGTTTTTTTTTCATGTTTTCTTATCCATTCTATATCTATGAGAGAGAAGACAGATGGGGACAATTATAGGAGACTAATTGAATACTTTTTTTACAACTTGTGTTCCATTAATTATCTCTGAAATATCCGAAAGAATAAACTTTAATTTACAAGTTATCTTAAGGTAGGAAGACGATATTTATATGACTATATTTAGCTTGAAAAATTCTTCCAAATTTTGAGTTTCTTTTATGTAATTATTGGTGTGAACGGAAGGAAATGGAGTGCATCTTGTGTGACAAGTAAGAATTTTCTAGGGGTTGGAAATAGCAAATCAGGCAGATAAGAAGGGAATAAGATAAGAATTAAAGGAGACATAAAGGCTTATAGAAAAGGAACATTTGTTGAAGGTAAATGAGGCTGGATTTATAAGAGATTTCTCTCAAGATAAGATGTAAGATGAATCTAGTAATAGAAACACGAGGGGAAAGCAGACCCTCTCTAATAATAATCCAAAATGTTCCAAAATCCCCCAATAATACACTAACCTACAGTGCAGAACTCTACTTAGCCCGAGCCAGTTTTCCTTTTTATTAATTGTTAAAAATCTAGCTTTTTATTCGAATTCTAGGGTCATAAGCTACCAATTTTTAGCTTTTTACGGTCATTTTTAAAAAACTTATGGAGGTTGCCCCATAGGGTCACTTTTAAGTCTCTTTTTTGTTCGATGTCCAAAATCGGTCCAGTGGTTCGTCCTCTATCGTGTGACAGACAGACAGAAATACCAATCCTATAAGCCTTCGCTCAGGCTAAAAATGAGGTAGTAAAAAAAGAGTCCCAAGAAGGTTCGAAATCTCTTGATGATGATAAGAGAGTTTCTGAAGAAGGCAGGAGGGGAGATTT